>CAKNWT010093029.1:0-12876 GCA_932066315.1 Andricus coriarius | reverse complement strand
AATGCTCGTTATAACAGCATCCAATTTTTACATAAATGTCACGAAATAAACACTGTTGCAGCTATTCCTGTTGAAAACCTTATGAAAGTCTGTATTTTTATGAAAATTGATAATCAGGTATACGTTGCACTGCCAATAAATGCCAAAGAACTTGAATAAAATAATTTTTATTTTATCTAGGTAAACCTAAAATAATACGCTATTTTTAGTGAACCTTATTAAATGAGTCTTAATTAAGCTCTGAATCATAAAAATACAAATAGGTTACGCTACACTATGCATGGAAGACAATAATTGTATTCAAGTTCTTGGGCATTCTAAACACGAAAGTCGAAAGGGTAATAGATTTTATAAAAATTGTATTACAATTCTAACTGTAGCTTCTAAATCTTCAAAGTAGGGCCTGTAGCTTCAAATGGATTCAAAGTAGGCTCTAATGTTTCATTCTCTAGGAGTAAAAACCTTAAAGTAGGGGCTATAGGTTTAAATGCTTCAAAGTAGGTTCTAATAAGGAGCTCCGGCTTCAAAGTAGGGCCTAAATTTCGACTCGGGATAGAGGTAGCAATTAAAAAGGCAATATCAATTGAGCTATGCAAAGCTAGCCTAATTCCGTTTTCAGAAGGCACTTGTCATACAGTATGCTACGAGCCAAACAAGCAGTGGCGGAATTCCCATATAGGCTGCTGTCTAGGGCGGCAAAATTTGATAACTACATGTCTTACTGTGGATTCAAAATCGAGTAGTTAATTTCTGTTAGCCTAATGGCGGCACATTTTTGTTAGGCTAGGGGCGGCAAATATCTAAATCCTCCACGACAATTAAATATTGTTTTCTTCATCATATGCATAAGAATGTAGGTGTTCTAGCGTGTGAAGAGAGCCGGGTGTTGCCGTTTTTCAACCGGATAAAAAAACAGGGAATAAGACCCCTAACGGAGCAAAAACCGCGTAAAGTGCTGTTCTCTAGCGAAGAATCCTTTCAATCGTCACGGTAAAGCCCATTACATACGCTAGAAAATCCGCGTATTTCGGACATGTGGTGTAGAAATTATAGGCTCGCGGCGCTTTTGGCACGCTCTATCTGCGACTCGTTCTGTAAACATCGTGCTTGACAAAAAATACCTGTTTCCCTCTCTAGATGTATAATATGCCATTTAAAGGCTGAGTTGTTGAGATGTTGAGCCAGTTTGGTCATGTTGAGAAAATGGTGGGAATATGTGAATGAGACTCTAAAACGAAAAGATATAAGAAGTTATATAAATACAAGAGCTTGCATGAAAATATGTTACGGATACTCACGGGGTCACGTGGAGAGTTTTGCTTAGTGAATATTGTAACAATGTTTGTTGAGTGTATACATTAATAATTATTTTGCTTTATCTTTAAAAATAATCATGTTTTTCGCAATTTCGTATTTTGTGAATATTGGATTTCTTTCGCGATTTTGGAACGTTTTAATCACCAGAAAATTTGTTTCAGTCACGAAAAAAATTTTATTTTTATTTTTCTCGGATACCATACCACACATTTTTTCCATCAGTTCAAAAGATTCGATTAACTTTAGCATTTTCATTTCGCCCTATTTTTGAAGCTCTCCACCCAGGGTTATTACCAAATAGATTGACCACCGAACCGTGTCGGAATGGTATTGTGGAACGTGTATGTTATTTACTAGTACCGAACAAATTTGCGCTTGCCATAAAATGCTAAATGGCATAATATAATAAAGAAACAAGGTAAACTACGAATGAATAAAAACTTGTTATTTTTGTTTTTCAGCCAGACGACGTCTTCCAATTATGTTGCTGTTCCAGTCGAGTTGGTCCTGAATACAGTGATACATTTTTAAAAGTGAGATTCCTAGATAATAATGCAACAAAAGGACAAGTGAGAAGTGCGGAAACGGGGAAAGGAAGGACGAAATTACTGGGGGAAATAGAAGTGAACATCGGGGCCGTAAGTCCGGTGAGTGTACCACCCCCTGATACAGGGGGGTGGGTAAAGTTTTCGTCAGCGTGGGTGCCGGTGCTGCTGGGGCGCGCCTGGCCCGTCGGCTCGCCCGCAGACTAGCACGACGATTGGTGGGTACCTCGGGCCCATTTCGCCGATCTGCAGGTCTGGCTACTTCGGGTGCTACTTTCGGTGCCGCGGGGGTGGCCACGGGGGGGGAGCAGTACAACGCTCCCCCCACCACGCGCCAAACCACCCCTCCGGCCAGCAACAACGCCACCTGGACAACATATCGTACGCGCGTAAGAGCCACGTCCATGAGGAGTCTGCATCGACGTGTTTCTCATCCGTAAGTTCCAAATGTTATATTTTGTATACTTCTTTTATAATATCTAGATTCTGCATGAAAAATCACGAAATTCTAATATTTTTAGCTTAAGCTTCATTCGTGGTCAACTATCAAAAATGTAAACCATTTTTGATTTACTGGCTCAGACAATTTTACGCTATCGATGGATTTAATAAAATCTCCTCATGAGATTTCTATTACGATGTGAACTATTAAGCCTGATGGTAATGTATTTGAACAATGAAATACATTAAATTACAATAAAGGTACAATAATGTTAAAATTGTGATTTCCAGACAAATGTTGTAAAAATTGTTGTGAGAGTGTCAGAATTTCAGAAAAAATTGAAGTTTTTAGTAGATTTGTTTTATTTTTCTACATATTTGAACAACGTTTCGAAAATATTATGTATTAAAATTCATTGTATATACAAATTTATTACCACCAGGGAAATAATAGAGAACAGTTCAAAAAGTCACCTGTTGTGTTTTTAATACGTACTGTCTACTGTTACGGAATTTTCCGTGTGACCAACCCATTTCGATAGCTCGTGCAGGGCTAGAATTATGGAAATATCCGTGATACTAGCCCTGGCTCTATACTTTCGTTATGTTTGGAAAATTGATACATTGATTTTGAGGATAGAGAAAATAATTAAACTCTTTTGTTTTTATTTATTTTCCGTATATTCTCGAAAGTTATTTGAACTAAATTTTTCTTTCCAATTTCTCTCTCCCTGCTTGATAAAAACTTCACCATAGTAAAAAAAGGAGCTGCTTGAGATAGTTGCATAATTGCCGGTGTAAGCGTTACCACCCTATTAGCACCAAACTTTCCAGGAACATGCCTGGAAAGTCCCGTGAGCACCACGGGAACGTTCCACTGGAACGTTTAAGCCACGATCCTGGAACGTGTAAAATGTCTACCCCTTTGAAACGTTCCACTGGAATCTGAATGGGCCTTACCGTTATTGTTATTTTTAACAACAAATATCTCGTAAACCGTAAGAGATAGGTAAAAATGGATGTCATTTTTGAGTTTTGTGTACCGCATATACTATACCATAATATGATGTCAAGATTGTAAACTCAGATCCATTTTTACCGTTTCAAATAGGCAGACTTTTTACAAGTCTCGGGGACGTTTCTGGAACTTTCATGCTATCAGGGCAACATGTTTAGAACCCATAGCGAAACCAAGATGTTTTTCGTTACAGTTGATCGTGACTCTCAGATGGTCAGCTCTCGTGGGAAGAAGATCTTGGTTTCCTCATGGGTTTTAAGCAAGTTGACAATTTTTTTAATCTTTAGGGAGGCGATTTGGAGGTCGAATTATTTTTTACTATTTCTTTATTTGTTTTTTCTTTTAAGAAGGTATTTGCTGTAAATGGTATTAAGATTAGAAGCTTTCGACGCTTGCAAAATTAATGCAATGAAAATAATAAGAAAACGGATAAATCGAAAATCTTCTATATCGAATGGATATTATAACTATATAATTCTGTCGATTTTTTTATATCACTTGTTAACTATTTTCGGAAGAAAGTGTATGGAATATCACATATTTTACTAGAAGTGCTATGATTTCTTAATTAACCTACAAAATATTTATTTTTCGTTTTTTATACTTCTTCTAGATGGACATGTTAAGAAAGAAATTGCTGAAATTTTAGCATCATAAGAAGTTTGAAAAATATTTAGGGTATTTATGTAATTAAAATAATTTTTATGCAAAACCGGACGGTTTTCGTATCATTCTCTGCCTGTTTGGGGGACGCGAAGTTCTCGTTTGTCGGAGGGGGTATTTTGCCGGCCGGCCGCCGGAAAAGTATACTTTTACGAAGTGCGCGCATGCGCTTTTGGTCCAATCGGCGACACTCTCCTGTCTCTCTCTTTTGACGCATGCGCGGCCAAACAAATTAATTTTCAAACAATAAGAATTTTCAACAAAATAGTTCTTTTCAACCAAAGTGATGAATTTTCTACTAAAATTATAAATCTTCTAGTGGAATAATTTAATTGCAAACCAAAAAGATGAATTTTCAATTAAAATGATGAATCTATAAACTGACGTAGTTGAATATTCAATCAAAAAGATGGATTCTCAACCAAGAAGATTAATTTTCGATAAAAAAAAAACGAATTTCCAACAAAACACATGAATTTTTAAGTTAAAACGATAAAGCTAACCAAAAATTGTATAATTAAATTCCCAGTTTAGAAAAATTTGAACCGAAGAGATGAATTTTCAACTCAAATTAAGGAATATAACTTGCAAGAAGAAGCTGAAAATGATTGTTGTATTTATGATCAAAGATTGTATCTTTCCTTACGGGGGGCTTGGCCCCCCGAGCCCCCCATGCGGGCTTCGCCCCGGACCCCGCCACCCCCGACCCATTGCAGCTTCACCCACAACACACACTCGCATACGAAAACCATTCCGTTTTTGCATAAAATATCGTGTGTCACTTCGCAGCAAACCGTTGAGGTCCTCGTACTACAAACATCGGCCTCAGACGTCAAAGCCGGGGTTTGCTGCGTCGTAACACAATATACTATTTTAAAGGAAAAGATCTTATTATGCTCCATGGTTGGCATACTTGACAATCGACATAAGGACACCCGAGTCCTGTAAATTGACTTCACTAAAAACGGGCATTTTTCTGTCGTATGCACGTAACGCATCGAAATGCTAGTTCTACATTTTGCGAAAAATAAAATTATATAAATCTGCTTTTATGTAAATAACAACATATCCATCTATGTAAATCCCATTCATATCAAAGTGATAAATAATGTAAAATGTCAACATAGGCGGCTGTCATGTAATACGCGTGCCACACTTGCGCTATACTCGGGAACGGGAAGTATTGTAACCATTTTGATACGACAAAAATGTTCTTATTTCCGGTTACATTACTTTGGTCTCCTTATGTCTACTCTCCATGGTTGGCATTTTCCATACTTTTGCAAAAATTTCCGTTGCCAATTAGGGCGCAGTCCCATGGCGGTAGAATAATAGAATAGTGCAACACTTTTGACCAATAAGTTGCCTGCACAAGCTCTAGCAGTCCCCTCATTGGTCAAAACTGTTCCAATATTCTACTAATCTACCTCCATGGGACTGCGCCCTTAGGTATTTTCACTTCAACCACCAGCTAACTTCACTTCGTTTGGTGCTGAGGGGAAAATAATGGACCTAATGCACGGGGGAAAATCTTTATTTTGGTAATATCTTCGTAATGAATAATAATTATTATCATTTTATTATTTCATTAAATAGTTCCTAAAAAATGAAAAGTATTTTTCAAATATACTTAGGGAAGACCACCCTACAGTCGATAATGATTCTAAAGTAGATAATTATTAATTTAAAATACTAATGCATGTAAAATAATTAATTTTACGTCATTAATAGTTAAGAGACGATACGTTTTAATATATTAAAATTATAATTTATTATTTCACTTATGTTTGTGCTCATAATTAATGATTATCTATTGTAGGATCATTATCTACTGTTGGTTGGTCTCCCCTATATAGAAAAAATTAGTTTTTACGAAGATATTAGAAAAATAGGGCAAAAATGGACCGAATGTCATGCATTTGGTCCTTTGTTTTCCCCCTCAGCACTCAAAGAAGTGAATTTAGCTGGTAGTTAAAGTGAAAATACCTAATGAAAAACTGCAAAGTTCAAATGAGTAGAATCCTATTGAAAAACCCGGATAAAAATAGAATGCTAGCTTAAAAAAATGTCTGCGTCTTTTTCACAATTGAGAAAATGATATTAAAAGGCCATTTTTTCATATTGCGTATCCACTATATCTGTCAGGTATCAATTTGATTTGCAACAAAATGATCCAAGTATGTCAAAGTATTTTGTTTCTTTGTATTGACATTCTCGCATCATTTAAGTGAATCTTTATTTACAAATGTATAAAAACATGACTGGTATTCGTAATTTAAAAAGTGTGGATTAAAAAATCACACAAACCAGAAACAATAACTAGATTTTTTCATCAAACAAAAATTCTATTTTTAAAAATCAAACTCGTCAGCAGATAAATAGATTAAATTTTTTATTATTCATATGCTTTCCATAATGTGTATCAAATTTTTGGCTACACATAATAACTAAAGTTCACTTAAGCTATTGTTACATTTGGAACTTACGTGGCATAGTCAAATGATTGTTTTTTTTTATGTTAGAAAAGCACTTTGGACAAAAAATGTGTTTTTTCACTGTATAAGATGGAAATTCTATCTGAAATGTTTTGTTTTAGATAAAGAGTTATTTTTACTATTCAATAATTGCTTGAAACTGCATAAAACAATCTTAAAAAAACTTTAAAACAATTATTAAAATGCATGCAAGAAGATGTTCAAGTGTTGAACAGGGTAATATAATTTTTTACCACCATCTTCAAATTAAAATGCGTCTTTTAACCCTTTTTAGGGGCAGTGGGACGTATACGTCCCACTTGTTCTTTCGCAGTTTTTTAAGCATTTCTGATACATTTTACCTTGTTTAGTGCACAAGTATTTCATTTTAGACTACAGCGGTGAGAAATTTTTTCTAGTTAAATAACACGTAGGACTGTAACATGTTTTTTGCAGAATTTCTGGCAGGCAAGTTTTTTTTGTTTCATTTTTTAAATTCTCAAAAATCCTAAAAAGAATGTTTTTCGGGCCACTGATTGAGAATATACTGTCAAAATGGCAAAATGCAAAATGGCGGATTCAACATGACGGTCATATCAGTGAAAATTCACCATTTTGGCAATTGCTATGAAACTTAGTGCATGGGGGTTTTTGAGGTCGCTGATTACAAATCTGATGTCAGAGCTGCAAAATTCGAGAAGGCGGATTCAATACAGCCTGCATTAGAGTCACATAGTCGCCATCTTGGATCCGCCATTTTTAATTTTGCAATTCTGATGTCAGAATCGTGATCAGCGACCCCGACAACCCCTAAGTTACCATTAATATCAAGGATTAGTTTAACAAAAAAATGTGCCCCTGAAAGGGTTAAATTCAACCTATTTTTTCCAGTTCTGATGTTTAACACCAGATTGTGAAATGGTCAACCACCACTCCCAACTGTATAAGGCTAGAGTCTCGTATGTCAGTAGTAAAGATCTGCTTTAGTCAGACAGTCAGTGAAACTATAATACATAGATAGTTAGGAGTAAAGAATTCATTACCATTTTGTGGTGGAAAATTATTATTTTTTAATGCCACAAAAGTTATAAAAAATTAATTTTTCTGTATGCAAACAATTATTTATTATTTTATTAGTATAAGATTAAAAAATCTGTTTTTGAAAATAAGAAAATCGATAACGTTAAATTAATTTTACCTTTAAAGTAATACTTTGCCTTATACTTTAGTACTGATTTGTGAATGTCCTTACAAATTAGAGAGTTAAGTTTAAAAAGAAAGGCAAAGGCTAAAATTACGAATGCAGCGCATTGAAAAATGTGGACTGAAAAAGGGACGGGAAATCTGTCCGTTTTTAAACTTAAAACTAGATTTAAGCCAATTTTTTAACTGACAAGAAGACCGTCAGCCTATTGTTAGCATAAAGTAAAACCTCTTTGTCATAAAAAGACAGATTTTCATGATCAACATCTTTTTTCTCGTTCTTAAATTGACGTTAATAGTTGTTAAGAAACGTGTACAGTATCTCGGAACGCCGATCGTTCAGAGTCGACGGCTATTTCCTTTATTCAGTCATTTATTGCATGCAGTCGATTGGCTATTGTATTAACGTCGGTTAGTTCACTCATTGTTGCCAATATATTGAAACCGTTCACGTAAATGTTCAACCATTTTTCATTACTCCTTCCTTCTTTATTAAATGCATCAGAGGTGCCAGTGTAGACATGCTGGAGGATTTTTAAGTAATTTTTACTCAAGAAAAATTTTTCAATCGATAATAATAAATATGAATTTCAATTAAGAATGAGTGAGTGGCGTATTATCTTTATATGAGAACCAAAAACAGTAGAGTTTTTTTTATTGTAATGGCTCTTCTTGGGCGGGCGGACTATTCGTGCAACATTCTGGACGCCTAGACACAGTCAAAGAAATAGTATCATTCGCCCCCTTATGCCTCTTTTTTGGCATTTTAATTGCCACAATAATTAAAAAAAAAATAACAAACTTGAATTTCGGAAAAGTGAAAGAGGAGAAGAAAGTGAAAAAGTTACATAATCGCTCCACAGACAGCATTGCCCCATAATATTATATATTTATGAACAAAAAATTAAGCACGATATTTCAATTTCCCTTATAATTAAACATGTGGAAAATAAACATATGGAACGGTCAGTAAACTGTGACTTTATAATTCAAAGTAATGCGTATGTTTAATTATATTTATTAAAATATAACAATTCTGATTATTATGAACAATTAAAATAAATAAATGCAAAATATTATAGTTATAGTATATTATAGTGTGTTTAGAATGTCACTCACAAAAGTTATTGAAAAATAATCAATATCCATTTTTATAACAATTTTTATAAACGAAAGGAAAGTATTGCGCATTTTTTGTATTAAAACAAGTCGTTTCTATTTCGCACTAATTTGGAAGGTATAAAACTTGTATGATAACAAATCCACAATATTAATTTTTTAATGAAAATTCTGCATAAAATTTAATATCCAGATATTAAAGTTTAATATCTCGATATTTTTATACTTACCAGTACAAAAGTAGAGTTTTAAATACCTGGATATTAAATTTCACTGTCAAGATATTCCAGATTAATATCTAGATTTTTGTCATACAATTAAAAATCCAGATTTTGAATCTTAATATCAATTTTTATCCGTGTAAGAAACTCACATTAAAAACCCACGATTAACCAGTTTTATTTTATAAAACAATATTATTCCATGCGATAATGATAAATGATAAATGATAAATTTTGCATTTATGTATTTCCATTATTTATCAAAATCGTCATTGTTATATTGTAATAAATATAAATTATAACTAAAAATATGTTTTTTTAAGAATATCTGTAACAATTCAGTTGAATAAGGGATATCCAATTCTGAAAAAATCTTAAATTAAAATATTTTATCACAAAAATGATTTATAACATAAATAATAAATTGAAATATTACAATATATAAAAGACGTTTTAGCAAATTCAAATTTTCATAATGTAATAAACAACAGAAGATTATGAAATAGATAAGCTCAGTTCTCTTCAAAATGTAATGCATTTTAATTACAAAAAAAAATTGTAAATCGGACCAAAATTGTATGCTATATGTATAGAACTTTTTGAAGAAAAGAGTGCATCTCTTCCATCTCGTTCTTCTGTGATTCGTATTAATTTATTGGGAATGCTTTAAAAGTTCTTTACATAAAATCGGTTATAAAAGTTGAAGTTCGCCAATAACATAACAGTTTAAATGTTATAATCAAAAACACATTTTTTTTTAGAAGCCGAATTGCTATAATGCTTTAGAATGTTGACAATGGAAATATGTCACAGAGCGACATGTTTAATGTAGAAAATGACAAAAGCTTGTAGTTGAACCGGGAGAAAACAATAGTAATCAGCGTTGAAAATTTTTCCAGAGGTTTCAAACTCTGAATTACACACTTTACGATTGACAAAGGGTTGAATTGCAAACAAAATATACGCTTTTATCATTCTATTATCTCGGTTCCAGAAAATATCTCGACTTTTCTCTGTCAGTAATTTGAACAGACAGTAATTTCAGAACATTTTCAAAGTGAGCTGCTCATGATTCGCAGGATACGCATGGTTTGAAAAAAAATATCTCAGCCATGCTCTAGCTTCACTGTAAACAAGTACGATATAGTTTATAGCTACAAGGTAAATATTTGAAATATAAGCCAATTTCAGCGAAAGTATATATTTTTAAACATCTGAGTATTTGAGCATCAGGTTTCTATTTTAAGCTCAGATTTTCTTTCGTACGTTGGTTTTACGTTGAAAACGCGTAGGATTAAAAGAATTCTGTTTAATTAGATGGAATGGATCAGCATATCATATGGTTCACATAAATCAACGGGATGAATATCATTAGTTTCAGCAGTGGCGCCAATCCTTTTTCAAACAGGTCGGGCGAAACTTCTTCGGGTATACCCCTCCCCCCCCCCTTGCCAACAAAGAAGGACATTTTGTATTTTGTACTTGAAAGGGTGGCATTTGGGCATTTTCCAATTAAAAGTGTCACATTTAAACATTTTCTAGTTGTACGGATGAAAATTTGGCAATTCAATCCAAGTTTAGACACTTTTCCATTGAAATCTTCCAAATTTGAAGATTTGGATTAAAATAAAAAAAGTCCTGAAACAGTGCGATTAACAGAACACATTAAAGTGATTTCTTCTATTTTAATGCAAAGATTAATTTAGTTCATTCTAACATTTGTTTACCAATCATTCAAAAAAATAAGAAGATAGATGTTTCGTGCAGGTGGGATCAAGACTGTCTTACGAAAGAAAGCGTCTTATGATTTTAATTAAGCAATTTCAAAAACATCACTACACTCCGATTGAAATTAAATAATATAAAATTAAATCATTTTCGTTTTATACATTGTTTTAAAACTTTTAATGTTTTTAAAGAATAAGAAAATCGATTTTATCTATTATTTACAAAAAATTTCATGATATCATTAGCAGTGAATCGAAAGTATTATGAGAATCTAAAAATATATAAATATATAAACCTAAATGGTTTGTCTAATTAAAGTCTGAAAAACGTTTAAAAAGATTTTTTCAAATTTCCAGACAAAAATGCCTGATTACAGTTATTCTGTGGTATCATTTTTTTCTATACCATATGGTTAATCACATATGTTTGGACATTAAACTGCACATGATACAAGAGTATTCATAATATATATGATTGCTAATTTTTTCGGTACACTTTTCGTTATTCGTATTACTCAATATTATCAGTAATATTCGTGAATATAAACTTAAATATGTGCGTAATTTGGATTTGCAAACGTTGTATTTTATTTTACTTTCTTCCCTAACATAATTGACCCATTTTTTACTTTTTTGCACACTATTCATAATTATTTACAACTAATACTTAATCGCTATGATCCCCCCCCCCCCCCCGACCCTTGTATCAGGTTGGGCGGCCGCCCGACCTGCCCCCCGGGGTTGGCGCCCCTGAGTTTCAGAGAAATGTGTCGAATTATATAATTTAATATTCCATTAAATTGATTTATTTGTTGGAAAGAATATTTTTATTGTAAACATATTTAGTTCCTTATCCAATTTCATGCAAAATAATCAAAGGAACGATTATAAATATCAAAATTGATCACAAATAGAAAATAATTATTTATAAATTATAAAATGGCAATGGATTGTCAATAAAAGCAAAAATAAATCAAATTTAACCCTTTCAGGGGCAGTGGCACGTATACGACCCACTTGTTTTTTCGCAGTTTTTCAAGCATTTCTGATACATTTCATAAATAATTGAAATCGAAAAAAAGCACTTTTTTCCTATAGCTGTGAAGAATTTTTTGCAGTTAGATAACACGTAGAACTTTAACATATATTTTTTGTAGAATTTTCGGCACACCAGTTTTTTTTGTTTCATTTTTTGAATTCATAAAAAATTACGATTTTTGACGAATTTTCGGCATAAGTGCATGTAATGTACCGTATTTGTGATCGATTATTATTAAATCGAAAAAGAAATGTTTTTCGGGTCACTGATTGAGAATATAATGTCGAAATTGCAAAATTCTAAATGGCGGATTTTAAAATGGCGGATTCAAAATGACGGTTATATTAGTGCAAATTCGCAATTTTTTGCAATTACTATGAAAGCTAGTGTATGGGGGTTTTCGAGGTCGCTGATTATAAATCTGATGTCAGAATTGCAAAATTCAAGAAGGCGGATTCAATACAGCCTGCACGGCATTGGAGTGAGGACCGATCAAAAAATACCCATACAGCAAGTGTTGTGCCAATTGTTAGAAAACTTCAAAATTAGAGTAAAAGAGTCGCCATCTTCTATCCGCCATTTTGAAATTTGCAATTCTGACATCAAATTTGCAATCTACGACTCCAAAAACCCCCATTCAACGTGTTTCGTGCAAATTGTTCGAAAAATTCAACATTAGAGTCACATAGTCGCCATATTGGATCCGCCATTTTGAATTTTGCGATTCTGATGCCAGAATCGTGATCAGCGCCCTGGCATACCGAATGAACGGAACGGATGCGCTCCAGCGTATCTCTATAGTATCCACATCGTATCCTCTCCGTATCATGCAAGAAAAACTCATTAAAAAGGGAAGATGAACATTTAACTTGTTAAAATTCGGATTCTACGTGAAATTTTGCGTCAGAAGGTCACGGAGTAATTGCAATCGTTTTTCTTGCAACGATAAAAACTTCGAAAAAATATAATACCTATCGACAACGTGGGTTGAAGGCGACTTCAAGCGTCCATAATCAAGCATCCATAATCGTTTAAGCAGTACTGCTTAAACGATTATGGATGCGCTTGAACTCGCCTTCAGCCCACGTTGTCGATAAGTATTATATTTT
>CAKNWT010093024.1:0-18225 GCA_932066315.1 Andricus coriarius | reverse complement strand
TTTTTACATTGACGGACCAGAAGGATCAGGAAAAGCTTTTCTTTATACAATTCTGTTCTATACTTATTGAAAGGTCAAGGTGAAAATATTTCCACGATGGCCTTCACCGCCATTGCTACACCCTACTAAAAAAAAAGTTAGGAATCGTCAGAAAAAAAGTCAGGACTTCTGATCATTTCTGACCACTTTTGATACGTTTCTCGACAGAAATCGCTCACAGACAGACTCCTCAGAGTTTTGGTCCAAAGGATAATCCTTTTATTAGGGGTCCAAGAATATAATGCCATAAAACCTAATCCCTTTTATATTTCCCAGGTTATTTTATATTATTTATTTATATTTATTTATGCATATTCTCTTTTTAATTATATTTAATTATTAATATTTATGTGTATATGTATATTAAATGACTCTGAATGCGAATCTGACATTTTTGTCCGTTTTGAGGTATCTCTTTCTCTTTACAAGATACATTATATTTATACTAATTTTCAATTTTGTAGAAAAATTTTTAGGTATCTGAAATCTGAATTTCTAACTTATGAATCTGTATCTGAATTAGCATATCTTCAGAAAGAGTCAGAAATGGTCAGGATGTTCAGGAATCGTCTGAACTTCTGACCATTTGTGACGATTCCTGTCTTTTTTTTTAGTAGGGCAACATTACTTCCTCGTGGAAAAACAGTGCACAAAACTCTTGGTTTGCCAGTGCCTCTATTTGCGGACTCGACTTCCAACATTTCAGCTCAATCACAAGAAGGAAAAAGATTGAAAGAAGTAGACGTATTCATTTGGGACGAAGCACCGATGGCACCATGTTTTGCACTCGAAGTCATGGCCAGAACATTGCGTGATTTCATGTCTAATGATTTTCCATTTGGCTGAAAGATTGTTCTTTCGGGTGGTGACTTCAGGCAATTGCTGCCTGTAAATGAACGAGCAACTCAGAGTGAAACGGTCAACTCATCAATCAAATTCACTACTTTGTGAAACGGTTTCAAAATGCACTGTTTATCGTAGAACATGCGAGCTTTACCAGAAAAGAAAGAGTTTTCTCAATTTCTTCTTGGTATAGGCAATGGTACTTTCAATAACAGTTCGGAAAATATTCAGATTCCCGATAAATGTATTGTGGATATTAATTCTGATTTAGTTGCAGATACATATTGTGATATGATCAAAAACAAACAATACAGAATTGCATCAAAACACGCTATACTTTCCGCAAGAAATATAGATGTTGATGAGATTAATCGCAAAGTCATTAATTTATCTTGATGAAGAAAACAACAAATTTACACCAGTATAAATAGTACAGAAACAACGGGCGACGAAGGAGACATCAATCATGAGGCCATACTGACGGAATATTTGAATACTTTAAATCCTCCGAGCTTGCCACCTCAAGAATTGCGATTGAGAAAATACGCAGTGATAATGCTTATAAGAAATTTAAGCATAAGTGAAGGGCTTTGCAATGGGACTATAGATTGCTCGTATTAGAATTTTATCCCAACGGTTTGCGATGTGAAATTTTGACAGGCAGTAGAGCGGGCGAAATCGCTTATCTTAGTCGGATAACACTGTACTGTGAAAATACTTATTCGTTTCCATTCAAAAGGAGACAATTTCCAGTCAAAGTAGCATTTGTAATGACAATCAACAAATCACAAGGTCAAACTTTCGATCGAATTGGAATTGATCTGAGAAAAGATGTTTTCAATCACGGACAGCTGTACGTAGCTTTTTCAAGAGTTAGATCTTGGGATTCATTAAGAGTTTATTTAAGTAGAGACGCCATAAAAAATGACAAGAAAATCAAAAATGACGTTTTTCAAGGGATTTTTGCCTAATTAGAAAACTCCGTGTCTCAGTATATTCGAAAAGTTTGATATAATATAATATATGAATATGATGAAATGCCTACCATAGACGAAAAGTTAATTTATATTCGAGATAGAAATAATTAGATTCGATATTTTCAATCAGTATTTAGCCTTAGAAATGGGGCTTTATTTAAATTATGTATGCTTCTAATTATATTCATTTTGTATTTGTATATTTTCAACAGGTGGCATATTGCTTCTAATTTAGCTACATTTTATGAATAATTCTATTCAACAATTAATTGAAAAATATTTTAATAAATCTTATATCACATTTGAATGGATTTAATTTTTAGTATACTTAAGTAACGTAAGAATAGAATTTCCGCGCGCATAGCGCGCGGTATGTTCTAGTTTAGTTAAAAATTCAACTGTTTTGTTCAAGATTGATCTCTTTGGATATAAAATAGGTTCTTTTGGATTTAAAATTGATCGTTAATGGTTGAAAATTTAATTAATTGGTTACAAATTCAACAATTTTGTTGAAAGTTCAATTATTTCGTTGAAAGCAGAACAATTTTGTTAAAAACTCATAATTTTTAGTTTAAAATTCAACTGTTTTCTTTTAACATTGGTATTTTTGAATAGAAAATTCCTTCTTTTAGAATCAAAATTAATATTTTTCGCAAGAATGCCATTTTTCAGAATTTAGCTTTATTGGTAGAATATGAACTTCTTTGTTAAACATTTGATTGTCTTCTGAGAAACTCATATTTTTGGTTTGAAAATTTAATTATTTGGTTAAACTTCAACTGTTTTGTTGAAAAATCGTCTTTTTGGATACAAAATTTTACCTTTAGATTAAAAATTGAACTATTTGGTTGAAAATGCAACTGTTTTTGTTTAAAGTTTAATATGCAACAATTTTGGTTTTTAGGAACTCAAATATTTGTTTGAAAATTCATCTTGCTTGGCTGAAAAGTTATATTTTGGGTTTGAAGGTCAGCTGTTTTCTAAAAATTTGATTTTGTAGCTTCAAGACCTAACTCTTTTCTGAAAAATTCAACTATTTTGTTTGAAATGCGAAATATTTCGACTTGATATCTTCGGAAATAAAAGAGTTTCCTATTAGATTGGCCGACGGGGTGCAATAGCGGTGTTCTTGCATTTTGTAAAGTCACTTGCTATTCATTTGTTTTTTATGAAACTATGTACGAAACAAATGAAAATCAAGTGACTTCTAAAAACGCAAGAAACGGCTTTCTTGCACCCAACTACCTATTTCAATATGGTACCAACTTTAATATTATTTAATCGTATATTGTGCACCAAGACAGCGAACTAGTCTTTTTACGGCCGAGCGAGACTTTTAGCAAACACGCGAGAACGTAAAAAGACTTCGCTGCCTCGGTACACACGATATTTTATGTAATAAGAGTATGATTTCCGAGTTTTCTCGTGATAGTACGTCCCAGGTTTGAGGTTAGTTTAAAAGGACAAGTAAGGCGCAGAACAGTGCGCGTGGGTTAAAGTAAGGAACGCGCATGCGCACGCATTTCCCGCGGACAATAAAGTACACCTTATCGGCCTAGGCTGGTAAAGTACCCCGACACCAACATTGACATACTTTGCTGTTGCGACCACGCTCAGAAAGCGAGGCAATCATACTCGTGGTACATAAAACAATCAATTTTTCTATTATTCCCCTATTTTCGTGCAAGTATTTTGGGCTGTTGATTCTGAGATATGATAGCTTCTACCTACGTTCACCTAGAATCCTAGATATTTTCAGAATTCTCAGATTAGGTCAACACTGCTGATAAAAAAAATTCATTAATGAAAACCAACTCTAAGAGAACGTAATCAAGAAAAGTAGACGGGTGAATTGTATAGGACTCGCCCCTAGTTTCGAAAGATTAATCTCCCAAAGCGAAGCCTTACAATCGCACCCTGCGTCCAATGGAACGCATTGATTATTCCAAGGGTAAAGTATCTTCCTCTATCCGTTATCCTCCGGTTACGCACCTGGATGCATCTTCCTCACCAGCAACCTCACTATTTTGACCCCTTCTCCCACCAACTGACCAAACCGCGGTGCGAAAACCACAAGCCTCGTTTTTGCTTGCTGGGTTATTTATCGCCTCAATTAGTCATGCGACAAAAGACGCATTAGTTTCCACTCCCCCTGCGAAGCGCTCTGCTTCGCTGCCCACTAACAATGGGCCGAATTACGTCAGCTTAGTAATCTTGTCGTCGGGTGCAACCGAGTTATCGCGATAACCGCAAAGTATCTTTTCATATCATTTTTACTGAAATTACTGAATGCTTAAATCCCCCTTTAGTCAGAGCAAAAGAGATGCAGAGAGAAACGTTTGGGGCCGTTCAAAAACTACGATACGCTGCACGGGGAGGGGGGCAATTCAGAATGTGATATCACACATGGAAAATATAAATGTAAATAAAAATTTATTGAGAGGCTTGCAAAAATTAAAATGAGTGATTTTATTTCACTAGTTAAGTCTCTTAATACGGACTTCACACTTTCCCCTATACCCCTCTTTACGCCTTTTTTTAGAATTCCTTTTTTTCGTATCAAGAAACTTGTTTTCCTCGTTTTTGTCACTTGAATGCAAACTGAATTAATATAACCGGATAAAAAAATTTACACATTTTTTGTTGAAAGTTTATTATTTATAATTAAAATGTCTACTATTATATTTATGGTTCAAAATTCATCTCTTTTGCTCAAAAATTCTACTACATTGTATGGTTAAAGATTTAACAATTTGGTCAAAATTAATTTTCTCAGCTGAAAATTTAACCTATCCATTTTTGGCTGAAAATTGATCGTTTGTAGTTGAAAATTAAATCATCAAATTTTTTGTTTTTTAATCGACGGTAGTGCGATGTTATGCGTCTGAGTAAATAATTACTTAAAAATAACGTAAAAAGTAAAAAAATGACATACTTCAAACCAAATAAAAAAAGACCTCAATGATGCTAAGAAGATCCTTTAATAGTTCAATGTTTCGAGAGACAAATGCTCTCCTCATCAGGAACAGGACTCCAAGTCAATTATCAGTCCTTAGAAAAAATTGGAAAACCCCAAAACGTCAAAGTAGATAAAAAATGTTTTTCGTGCTCTTATATTCCAACCCAAGTGTTTTGTAGATTTGATATTTTAATTGTTGATAGAACAAAAAGTAATAAGGTCCAATAACACTGACACATTAAAAATTCTTCGAAAAAAATTACTTTTTTTGAAACCTAAAAAGGAAGACAAAACAAACGTTCCACTCCATGGTAAGGGTTAACCTCAAATTTGTTATTAAATATTTATCTTTTTTGGTTGAAAATTAATTTTTTAACCGAAAATTTAGTCTTTTTAGCTGAAATTTCATGTATTTGGTTGTAAATTGGTCTTTTTATGTAGAAAATTAATTTTCTTAATTGAATATTTAAATGCTTAGTTGAAAGTAAAACTAATTTGCTGAACAATTATTTTATTAGATAAAAAATTGATCTCTTTAGTTAAAAACACAAAACTATTCTGTTCAAAAATAATTTTTTCAACTGAAAATTTGACTGTTCCATTATTAGTTGAAAATCAATTGATTTTATTTGAGCATCATCTTTTTCAACTGCAAATTTGACTGTTTCACTTTTGTTTTCGATCGCTTTTAGTTTGTAATTAAACTATTTACTTCAAAATTAACTTTCTTGTTGAAAATTTAACTCTATTGTCAAAAATTAGTCTTATTTGTTTAAAGATTCGTCTTATTCGGTTATAAATTCTATTATTTTTGTAGAAAATTCGACTATTTGGTTGAAAATTCATATTTTTGGGTTACAAATTTCACTGTTATCTACAGAATTCATCTTCTTGGGATGAAACTTTAACAATTTAGTTAATATTTCTCTCCTCTCTTGACTAAAAAATCATTCCCGGCTGAAAACCCAACTCTTTTCTCGAAAATTCGTCTTCTTGGTTTAAAAATGAATTACTTATGGTAGAAATATAACCTTTTTTTTAGTTAAAAATTCAACTGTTTGGTTCAAAATTGATCTTTTTGGTTGAGGATTCAACTGCCTTGTTAAAAATTAGTCCATTTTACTTAAAAGATTCTACTATTGGATTGAAAATTCAACTCTTCTAAAAAATTCGTCTTTTTGGCTTGCAGATTCGACTGGTTAAAAATGTTAAAACTGTTTGTGGTTAAATTAAATTCTTTTTTGCTTGCAAATGCGACCATCTGGTTTAAAATTCGTCTCTTATGCTAAAATGTTCAAGTATTTGGTTACAAATGCAACTGTTTGGTCTGAAATTACTTTCATTGTTGAAAATACAAGTCAATCGTTTTCTAAAAGATTCGATTTTTTAACTTGAAAACTCAACTTTTTTTTTGAAAATTCCTCTCTTTTGGTAGAAAATTATTCCTTTTTGGTTGAAAGTTTAGCTATTTCGTTGAAAATGAAATAACTTTCAAATTGAATTTTTAGGCGTTTCATATTGAGTTTAATTTTCGAACGGCCCCTTTACCATTTTTTTAGGACAAGGAACCATTCTTGAGATTTGAATAAAGCTTTTAGAAATTATTTTCTGGCGAATCTAATAAAATAAAACTGATAATAAGACAAAGTAATTTGACACAGAAGAAGAATAGAACCAGAGAAAAGGCGGACGGAAAGTTGCATAATCGACCGAGAGGCGGTAACAAGTCGAACGAATAAAACTAAGTTAAGTGAATCGAATGAATAGAGACCAAATGAAAGAACGTTGAACAACTAAATCCAAGCTGAAAACTTTCTCACTTTCCGAAACTGCAACTTTTCACGAATTCTTCGTGCGTCCTTGAGTATTCGACAAGGAGATGCGATTCAAAGATGCAGAAAATATGCATCACGAATCTTTTTTGAAGCGAATATTTAAAATTGTGGAATTTTATGAAAACCTAAGAATAAAAAATGAAAAATGTACCTGTTCTTTTGTCTACTTATCGAGTCATTTTCCAACCCTCGGAAAACAATTGTTCCTCTTATGGCCTTTAACACGTAAAAAAAAGCTTTTTCAACGTCAACTTTTCATGGAAAATTATGAACCAATTTATTAAATCTGGGAGTTATTTATTTTTATAGACTTCAAGGTGGATTCTCTCAACTTTTCCCATTTCGACAATATTATGCAACAATTTTACGACCAGCAGATTTCTTTCAATAGAGCAATATTTGCCGACTTATCGCACGCTTAGCTCTAGTTTGTATGAAGTGAAAATTTTGCAGAATATTCTTTAAAACTCTCAGAATAAAATTTGAAGTAAAAAACTCAAATAGTCAAGGATTTGCAATAAATAAACGTTTTTTAAAAATTATTGAAAACTGTCGAATCCTGCTGGAGGGGCGATCCGTGACTCGTCCTCATACTCTTTGAGTACGAGATTGTACGTATAGTCTGACGCACTGTCTTTTCCCTACTTGGGAGAACCTATAATCCATGAAGTAATTGATGCCATAAACAACATGTTTGAACTGCCCGCCGAATCGTCATCCTGAGAAGTTTGAAAGAAAAAGTTAGCACGGACACGAACCACTACAGCTTTAGAATCTGTTGTGCATTAAATGAATGTTTTATCTATAAGGAAGCAATAAATCATCCTTGTTTTTCTCGTTATAACATGGAGCATGTTTACATGAATTCAACCCTACGCCTGCATCTTTTGTGCACTGAATGAATGTTTTGTCTATAAGAAAACAATAAATCATCGTTGTTTTTCTGGTAATAACCTTGAACGTATTTTCGTGAATTCGGATCTCACTATTCTTAAATAACAGTAACTATCGGATGCAACCTGATCCGTTAAACAAAAACAGAATGTCATATCAAATTTCACACACACGCATATTGGCGCACTAAATGAATGTTTTATTTGTAAGGATGTAATAAATCATGCTTGTTTTTCTCGTAATAACCTTGGACCCGTTTACCTGAATTCAGCTCTTATAATTTCGCAATGTTATTCTGTGACGTCATCATGACATGTATAGCTAGGCTACACATATTTGCCGGCATTTGTGAAAATCCAAACAACCAATTATTTTGGACTACTCTAATAATAATTCTAATTAAATTGGCACCTGTCGTTCTTCTGAAATGAGACCATACTTTTTTTAAAGGGTCTATAAATTTTTCGAGACGCAGTATGGAGAAGTATTTTCCCACAGCCGAAAATCATAAACAGACATTCTTCCTGAGGTTATGGAGCATACAACTCACACGCGTGAGTTTGCCAGTCGGAAAGCATCATGCAGAGATAATAAAACGGCGCGTTGTTGCACGCTGGAGATTTTAAAGGTTTTCAAGTGCAGACCACAGGAAGGCAAGAAAGGTGGAGCTGGTTATATTTAGTGGCAGTGGACTACACCCGCTGTCCGCCCAATATTAACTCCAGCCATAATGCCCTAAATTGCCACCGCCATCCTCCAGCCTCGCTCCTTTCTGTAAAGTCCATAAATTTAATTTGTGTCATATCCCTAATGGTATAATATGTATACTGCGAAAATAATGTTTTATTCAGAGTAGCCAATGGCCGCAAAACCCGGAAATTAGCTTGGAATTTTGAGCACCTGGAAAAAGCCGGGAATTTGTTTAAAAACGGAAATTTTTCAGATTTTTGTTACTTTTGCTGTAAATATCGTCTTGCTCTTCAAAAAACAATGTGTTTGGTATTGTGCTCAGTTTTATCAACGATCTCTGTTGAAACATGGAAGATAATTTTATATTAAATTTGAAAGTTAATGTTTCGTTAAAAGATGAATGTTTCATTTAAAAAATATATTTAAGAATTTTAAACTTGTGTTGACAGATCGTTTAATTAGTATAGAGTTGCGTTTATATTTGAAAACGGAAACATGCATCTTAGATACTGAACACAGTAAAAACATAGTTAACTTAAATTTATATAATTAATTACAAATAATTAGAATAATGAAGTTATAATTTAGGGATGCTCTAAATGTTTCGCAAAGTAATTGATAACCCATTCTTCAAGACAAACTGATTTGCAATAATTACAGAGTGCCATAAGTTGAAGTGTTATATATTTTGTATTCAAATTTTAAATTTACAAACTTTCGGTCATTATAGGGACATTGAAGTATAATGTTACTAAATAGAGCACAAATTGAAGTATGATTTCCTATCGAAAATTAAAAATCTCTATTTTAGATCTAGCGTCACAAAAACAGTTAAACTTTAATAAAAAAAAATCTTTCTCGTGTTCCCCTCTTTTCCTCTTTCTTAAAGAATTCCTCTTTTTCCCCTGTTTTTAGACAAATCTCTCTTATCCCGGTTTTTCGCTTCAATTAGAACTGAATTAATAAAACCGAATAAGAAAATCAAACTATCCTTGATTAGAAGTTATTTCTTTTTAATTGAAAAGTCTACTATTATTTTTATGGTTCAGAATTCATATCTTTCGGTCGAAATTTCAACTGTTTTGTTGAAAATTCATCCTTTTGCATATAAAATTGCTCCTTTTGCATTGAAAATTCACCTTTTGATATAAAAGTCATCTTTCTGGTTAAAAGTGCGTTCTTTTTCATCAAAAGGTCCCCTATTATATATTTTTGTTTAGAATTGATCGTTTTTATTTGAAAATTGTATTATTTGGTTAAATATTTAATTAGTTCTTTGAAAAATCAATTTCTTTGTTAAAAAGTAATATTTTTTAAATTCGAATTCATCTTTTGGTTCAAAATTAATATTTTTTGTTTCAAAAATCATCTTTTTGGTTAAAAATTCTACTATTTAGTTAAGGATTTAATTATTTTGCGGAATATTAAACTATTTTGTTAAAAGGTCATATTTTTCAGTCGAAAATTCAACTATTTTGATGAATATTCGTCTTTTTCGATAGAAAATTAACCTTTTGGTAGAAAATTAATCTTTTTTGGTTGAAAGTTAATTATTTTTAATTGAAAAATCTGCTATCATGGTTTTGCTCCAGAATTGATCTCGTTTGTTCAAAAATTCTACTATTTGGTTCAAAATTTAATTATTTTGTAGGATACTAAACCATTTTCTTACAAAGTCATCTTTTTTCGTAGAAAGTTAATTCTTTTTATTTAAAAAATCTAGGAGTAAATTTTGGGTTCAGAATCCATCTTTTTTGGTTATGTTTTTTAATATTAGGTGAGAAATTCAATTTTTTTGTTGAAAATTCATCTTTCGTGGTTGAAAGATTTGTTATTGGAAAAATCTATTATCATATTTTTGGTCCAGAATACAAACATTTTAGTTCAATCTTATGTTGTTTGTTTGAAATTTTAATTATTCTATGGAAAATTCAACTATTTTGTTGAACATTCGTCTTTTTAGATACAAATCTTTTGGTTAAGTATTCTACTATTTGTTTGAAAATGTAATTATCTGGTAAAAACTTCAACTATTTCCTTACAAAGTAATCTTCTTTTATTGAAAGTTACTTTTTTTAATTTGAAAAGTCTATTATATTTTTGGTTAGAAATTTATTTTTTTATTGTTAAAAATTCTACTATTTGTTGAAAGATTTAATCACTTTCTTGAAAATTGAACTATTTTCTTAAAACGTCTTTTTTTTTGTCGTTCATTTAATTATTGTCTTAAGCATTCGTCTTTTTGGATAGAAAGTCTGTCCTTTTGGATTGGAGATTCATCTTTCGGTGGAAAACTAATCACTTTCATTTGAAAGTTAATCTTTTAAGGTTAAATATAAACTTTTTCGTTGACAATATTCAAATGTCTTCTAATGTCTTATAATCTTTTTTGTTCAAAAATTCTATTATTTGGTTATAAATGTATATTTGGAGGTTGAATGATCTACTATTTGGTTAAACATTCAACTATTTGACTGAAAATTTAATTGAAAGTTATCTTTTTTGGTTAGAAATCAATCTTTTCTGTAGTTTAATCTTTTTTTGTTTAAATATTAGATTATTAGTTTGAAGATATATATCTTTGTAGGTTGAAGATTCAACTATTTGGTTAAGAATTGAATTTTTCTGTTAAGAGTTCATCTCTTTTTCTTGCATGTTAAACTATTTGGTGGTGAATGCAACTTTTAATAGAAAATTTAATTTTTGTTTGAAAAAACAAATATTTGTTTGAGAATTTCGGTTTGAAAATGCATCTTTTTGTTTTAAAGTCCACTATTTTTTTTTAAATCCAAAATATTTTGACCTGAAATCGTAGGAATATAATACCTACATTAATATTATTTGAAACAATTTATTTTCCTATCTTCTTAAAAAACCGCCCTATTTTCCCTGTTTTGAGAGTGTTTTGAGCTGTGAAGTCTAAAATCACTTTTACAATAATTTACAAAATATGTTTTACCGCGGAGTCCTAAAATGTTTAATTTTTTGAAACCTTATACACAAAAGCAATTAGCATTGAATAATAATTATTATAAATGCTTAGAAGTCAAACGGAAAAAAAGTAATTTTTGATCAGGAAAGCCGGGAAATAGCCTAGAAGTTTTTTCTGAAGTTTGAGTGGCCTCCCTGTTATTAAATTAATAAAAATAGAAAGGGTTATATTATAAAATTATTATTACCATTCGAGATCGGATTTTCAACAGAATTCCAAATAAATTATTTCCTTAAATTTGGTGTGTCTTTTGATAGAATGATCTATATCTTCTTATCTGGACCATAAATCGAGGTAGACGGTTTCCGAAAAGAATGATTGGCAATGCAATGCAATTGGATGAAATTGTTTCGTGCAAATGGAATTCCGCTTTAGCTCTATTGCCACCCGAGAAAAATCACGCGACTGGTAGAAGCAACATACTACCTTTTGTACTTTCGAAATCCTCTTGAAGGAGTACTCACAAAAATCTTCTATCAAAATGAGAACAGCTTACAGTGGCAGAAGTCAATCAGGACCATTTCATTCTTTAATTTCACAAAGGAGAATCAAGAATTTCAACATTAAATCGTTTGTGCTTAGAGAGCTAAAGATTCCCTTTTCCAAAATTTTGCATGTGATGCTTTTTTGCTGGTACAATAAATGCATTTCGCCTAAAGATCCTGGCATAAAAAAGTTTGCTCCAGTTAGCTCCTCAATATATTTCATCCGCAATGCTTGTCTACACCTTACATTTCCACCCACCCTCTATCCTTGAGGGCATTCCGGTAAAAATGAAATTTACGAGTTGCTGTAAGCTGTAAACGGCCAGAAGTTTCCAAGACGACTGTTCCTCTTTCCGGTGGTAGTTCTCCGCACATTACTGCGACCGACTGCTCAGCTTTTTGCTAAGCTTGCAACTTTTCTTGAACCTGCGTTGCATAAAGAGAGCCGCGTGTTTTGAATCACGCCCGAAATTGCCAAGAAACTTAATTTCTCTTTCGCCTTCTACAAGTACGTGCAAAGACAACAATATTTTTGTAACACATGCACGGAATGTTGGATTTTCGTTGGTAGCCGTTCAAAAACTATGCAACACTGCCAGGGGAGGCGCAAACCCAGGAGAAAAAATTCACGTGGAAATGCACGTGAAATTCCCTGTGAAAATCCTGAAAGAATTGCACGTGGAATTCCCTGTGGAAATCCTGAAAGAATTGCACGTGAAAATCCTGAAAGAATTGCACGTGGATCAAGGAATTCCACGTGGGGTTACGCGTGGAATTCCACGTGATATTCGGGCTGTAAATTAAAACGATTCACGTGGAAATCCACGAGGATATTCATATCGATTTAGGCGTGGATTTATGATAAGGCTTTGATTTTCAGGTGAATTTCTACGTGGATTTTCACGTCGACTTATATATAGAACTCAACGTAGAATTTTAAGTAACAACACACTTAGAATTATGGAATGAGACATAGTAATATGGTACATAAGGTACTTAAAATTTCCACGTGGATTGTTTCAATTCACCGCTCGAATTTCACGTGGAATTCCAAGTAGAACTGCCACGTGTAATTTCACGTAGATTTCTACATGGATTTCTTCACCTGGGGGGTTAAGAGGCTTGTGAGAATTTTCGATGTGGGGAAGGGGAGTTAACGCAGAATGTGACATCACACATGGAAAATATAAATATGAATAACAATGTTATGAAATGTTAGGAAAAATGAAAATTAATCATTTCATTCTACAAGAAGGCATCAAAGTACAGACTTGACACTCTTTCTAATCTTTCCTCGTTTTCAAGAGCACACTCTTAAATTTTTCATTAAATTATATTTATTTTTCTGGTGAAAATTTATTTTCTTGCCTAAACATTTTACTGATCCATTCTTTATTGAAAATTAATTGTTTTTCGTTGAAAATTCAACTTTTCAATTTTTTTTTGTGGTTAAAGTTTTTTGGCTTGAACTTTAATTTCAACTATTTAGTTAAAAATTTCCATCTTTTGTTGTAAATTCGCCTTTTTGACAGAAATTCAATCTTCTTGACTGAAAATTTAAGTACTTGGTTCCAAGTGGAACTTCTTTGTTGAAAATTCATTTTGTTAGTTTAAGATCAATATCTTTGGGTTAAAATGTAACTATCCTGTTGGAAATTCGTTCCCTTATGGTTCAAAATTAATTAATTAAAACTGAAAAATTAACTATTCCTTTTTTGGCAAAAGTATGTCGTTTTTATATCGAAATTCAACTATTTGGTTGAAAATTTATGGATTTTGTTATAAATTCTACTTTTGCGGTTGAAAATTAACCTTCTTGATTGAAAATTTAAGTACTTGATTCAAATAATTTATTAAAAATTAATTTTCTTAGTTGAACAGCTATCACTTTGACTAACAATATATAAATTTTCTTTTAATTAATTTCTTATTAAAAAATTCATTCTTTTAGCAGTAAATTTAAATATTCCATTTTTGCTTAAAAGTTCATCTTTTTTATAGTTAAAAATTCAATTATTTGATTGAAAATTAAGATTTTGGTTATAATATCGTCTTTTTAGCTTCAAAATTCAACATTAAGTTTTAGTTAAAAATTATATTATTTTGGGAGAAAATTCTAATATTTGGTTGCAAATTACCTTTTCTGTTGAAAACTTATATTTTTGGACAGAAAATTCAACGGTTTTCCAAAGAATTCGCCTGTTTGGCTTGAACATTCAACAATCGGGTTAACATTTTGTTTATCTCTTAAACCAATCATCTTTTTTCGTATAAAATTCATCTCTTTTGGTAGAAATTACATCTTTTTTGGTTAGAAGTACAACTGTTTGGTTAGAACTTAATCTGTTTTGGTTGGGAATTCAACTACAGTCCAAGCTCCGAGAATGGCCGTTTTCGGGGCTGTAGGGGAGTATAATTCCAAGAAGCCATGAACCACCACTCTAAGCGCGGTCACGCTCGACTGTGTGGATAAAAATTCAGCTGACCAACTCCGAAAAAGGCCGCGCGTCGGGTAGGTTAAAAATCTATCTCGAACATCGTTTTATGTACCTAGTCTGTATTTTATGTGTACAACAGTGATTCATGTTGGATTATTTCGTTATAAGCCCGAGCTTAAAGGTATCTAAAACATTAAAATCGATCATTAGCTACGGTATGTTCGATTCTTAGAATAAATGTAAACAAAGCCTCAAAATGACAAATATTTCACCTCACTTTTAACGTAACCTGTGAAATCTCGTGCAGTACATTCATAATTAATTACTGTGTCGTATTGCTTGTTTTTTTTGTTTGTTAAACAAAGAGAAACTCAAACATCGAATTGTCAATTATAACATAAATTTAATACATGTAAAACTTGAAGAAAAAAGAACAATGTAAAGCTTTTTTTACAGTAGTAAAAATAGGTATTTGTTCATTTGAAATATGGATTTCACACTTTCCCACGTTTTGTACTGCGCAAAAATACTGCGAACGGTTTTCTTATAGAAACGCATATTAAATGAGCTGAAATCAGACATCTAATATCTTTTGAACGCGATTTTATAATTTTTCATGGTTTTCTTCGGGTTTTAACGTTCACATTTTACGTTGAACATTATTATTTATCCAGAACATCTTTATCCAAGGCCTTTAAATATTTGGCGAAACATTAAGTTGAATTTATATCAGAGCAAATTTTTTTTAAGTGGACTGAAAATAATTTTGAATAACGAACAGTTTATCTGATATTTAATTTCTTATACTTATAATAAAATGAACAATTTGTTTGACTGACAAATTCAAGGTTGGGCCCGAAAAAAACCTTCAGATTCGGCCGTTTCTCTCGCGGACATTCTCGGAGCGTCAGCTATGAAATGCATCGATCGCGACCGACGCTAAAGCGGTGGGGGTAGCGCTCGAGCGAGAAATTGGAGAAGCGGACATTCTCGGGGCGGCCATTATCGGAGTTTGGACTGTATTTTGTCGAAAATTCGCTTTTTTGCTAGCATTCGACTTTTTTTTTTAAACACATATTTTTTGGTTGATATACTAATTATTACATTTTTCGTTAAGCAGTCATCTCTGTTGGTTGAAGTCGACTCTTTTTTGTTAAGAATTTAAATCTCTTACTGGTTGAAATATCAGCTATTATATTTTTTGTTGGGAATTAATATTTTTTTATTGAAAATTCAGCTATTTTGCTGGAAAATTAATTATTTTGTTTAAAATGCAAGTGTTTTGTTAAGAACTTATGTTTCTTGTTCAAAGATTTAACTAGGTAGTGAAAAATTCGTCTTTTCGGTTTGGAAATTAAACTATTTAGTTCAAAATGTATCTCTATTTGGTTAAAGTTTATTCTATGTGGTTTAAGAGTTCGAACGATTGTTTGAAAAGTTATCTTTCTAGGCTGAAAATTCAACTGCTTTGTTGAAAAATGGTCCCTTTAGCTTGAAAATTCCACTATGTTTTGGAAAATTCATCTTTTGGTGGAAAAGTTCTTGATTGAAAATGTATCTTTCCTCCAAAAAACTAATTAAATTTGGCTTAAGGATTCAAATATTTGTTTGAAAATGCAAGTTTTGAAAATCCAAATTTGTGGTTGGAAAATTCTATTGTTTAGTTAGAAATTAACCTCCTGTGATGCAAATTTCTCTCTATTGTTTTAAAGTTAAACTATTTGGTTGTAAATGCGACTGTTTGTTGGAAAACTAATTTTTTTCATTGATGAAAAATGGTCTTTCTTAGTTGTAATTCCAGTTTTTAGGATTTAAAAGTCAAACTTTTTCTGAAAAATTCGATTGTTTAGCTTGAAAACTCAACTTTTTCTTTGAAAATCATGGATGACTTTGGGCTGTGAATTCTGTTAAAACATCATGTTTGTACTTTTTGTGTTTTATTTTAGGCGTTTACCGAATTCAATCGAATGGAAAATTTTGACTAAAAAAATAGGGGGACGGGGAGTTCAAGCTCTGCGTGATAGGGGGTCGCCCAAAAATTACGTAAGACGATTTTTTGACATCTTTCACCCCCCTCCCCCCCCATGCGACGTAAAAGTTCTGAGGGAGAAAAAAATGTATAATACATGATTTACATATATCACATCATGATGTATTACATGTTTACATACTGTATATTT
The DNA here is from genome assembly GCA_932066315.1 of Andricus coriarius. NCBI lineage: Eukaryota > Metazoa > Arthropoda > Insecta > Hymenoptera > Cynipidae > Andricus > Andricus coriarius. The sequence goes on along the minus strand of CAKNWT010093024.1, from coordinate 1,893 downwards.
ATTATATTAGAATATATCTCAATAATATATCAACAAATGTCAGGAATGAGAGCAAAAATAAAATCCTGGAATAATATGAAAGTCAGTTTTACATCTTAATACATATTAAAATTTCCACTTTTATCACACTTGTTTCGAACATACATCCAAATCTTAATCATCATCATTGGTCCATGTGCTTTACAACCATTCTGAGACAGAAACAATCAGCAAACTCGAATCATCGCTAATCGTCAATTATCCACACATTTGTTTGCACGTTTGACGTGAGCTTTATAAATAAGAGTGAAGTTGTCCCACTGAGAGCCGATAACTGTCGATAATTATCGATAAGCATCATATCGTTAAAAATCATCAAAGCTTTGAATTTGAATCATTCAATGTCGGATTTATGACATATTCAAATCTTACGTAAGATAATCGTGAACCCTCCCCTCCCACACCGTCTGATTCTGTGAAATGGTATGGCGTATTTTTGAACGACCCTATGCATGTGCGGAAAGTGCCCACTTGGACAGTGCAGAAAAGTAACTTTTCTGCTCCGTCGCGCATGCGCTTTTCGATCCAAAGTTGATTTTCCGTACGGGTGACGCCAACGGACATATGCCACTATTGCAAGGGAACCCAGCAATATTAGCAAATTTACCAGGCCAATAATCTCGGCACTGCTTTACGTTTGCCAATGATTTACATTAAGCCGCAGGATCTGGCTCGTTTAATAACGCGATAACATATCAATTTCACGCAAAAGCTGTCCCGAAAGCTCGAGGAAGGCCCACTGTGATGGTGGCTTGTGTCGGGAAACTAGCACTACCGCACGCCAGTGTGGAAAATGACCCCGGATAATTAATGCCGAGCACCGATCGCCTGGAATGATTAATGGCGGCGGTAGCGGCTGCGGCATCATAATAACGTTAGTGCCACGAATTAAAGTGTTTACGTATCCCTCGTTTTCCTTTTGGCAGTATATCCACCGCGCATCTTTCTCGCTAATTTTCATTTCTACAGTGCTTGCTTCGCGCGAATTTTTGTACTTTTTTCGATTTTTTTTGAAAAAATGCGACTATTTTCGGCTTTTTGAAAAAATGGGATTATATAATTAAAGCCACTTATCTTTATTAATTTAAAATATCCAAGTTTGACAGACAAGTCTGAAACTTAAACTCTCTCCGAACATTTTAATTGATTGCTCATAATTTCTCTGCACAGGGAGAATACATTTTTTCGTTCACACGTTCGAAATAATCCAGAGCCTACAATTTTTATCCGATTTCATCTTTTTTTTTAAATTAAAGCTAATTAAATTCTTAAGTGGTCTGTCGAGGCCGATTTTGCAGAAAAGGCTCTGTTTGTTTATTATTTAAGTTGCGAAATGCCAAAAAACCATAATTTTATTTGAGCAGCCTGTTCTGTATCATTTATTGATATTACCTCAAAAATGTCAAAAACTGATAGATTTACAATCGGTTAACAAATCCTGATAACTTAGATGAAGTTCCTGCAATCCGTTCAATTGTTATAAGCAAATTTATAAACATAATCGATTTTTGCTGTACATTGGAGCCTGGAAGCTCTTTTCATTACGTTTTTCCCCGCGAAATTGAGTAAAATCAATGTTTCACTAAAAGCAAACACTTAAGTATTATTTTTTTTATTGTTGTGGCCAAGTTTCATAAAAAAATTCAATAAATAAGCGCTTTTGGGTATAAAAAATGCATTTTTTCTACGCAATTATCAAAATGAAAATTCCATGACAGAAATGGACAATCAAAAATATTGACGATTGTTATACGCAATGCTGATTAATAAATGCATTAAACGGTCGCTCTTTGATGGAAAAAATCCATTTTTTTTGCATAATTGTTCATTTTATCCCTAAATTAAAATTCTGAT
>CAKNWT010093016.1:0-18078 GCA_932066315.1 Andricus coriarius | reverse complement strand
AAGTTACCGATAATCAGCAAGAGGAACTGTCCAAGGATGATGTGTATGCCGAATTAATCATGAGAGGTTTCCAATATTCAGGTGCTTTTATGAGCATCAGAAATTCATCTTTAAACAGAGATACGGGTGTTATCACTTGGGGAGGAAGTCTTACGATTCTTTTGAATGGAATGATACAACTGTACATTCTTGGAAGTGATATTAGAAAAGTTCAAGTTCCTCTCAAAATTCGAAAAATCATCCTTGATTTGAATAAGTTTGAGTCAGCAGCTAAGAATTCACAAGGTACATAGTTTGTTTTACCTATACATTACAAACCTCAACACATTTCAACGTGCAATCTAAATTAATCTCGAAAGATGAGTAAAAGACGTTCCTGCTCATATAATAAGGATTTTTGTGAAGCCTTGCTTATTCAAGTTGAACATTGCATTACGTCTGCTTAATTTACCAAGTTTTATTGCATTTTAAGTAGATTAAAATCATTTTTATTTGTTAACATATATATCGGTATGTATCAGTCGTGAGTTGAACATTATTTCATCAAAAGAAGTAGAGATTATGGGAATTACTCTGGCAACCATAGTACCCGAACCGTATGAAGATAAAGGATTCTCATTCACTCCAGAGTTATCGAATCTCCAAAATGTTTCTAACTGTAAAGCAACGGAACTCAATCCAGGAAATTCAGAAACTATTGCATGGACAGAAGGGCCTCCTATTAACAACCTTATATTCGAAACATATGCTAAGATTAAGTGTGCAGTTATTGATCAACAGGATTTAAATCCAACTATAAAAGATTCATCATCAGATGTAACAAGCAGCAAATATCAGTTGAAGAAATTCGGTCTCTCATTCTCCGGTGTAAATTCAGAAGGTACTAGAATCATGGGAATTTCTGAAAGCGGCACACTTGCCACCTATGCTTCGATTCATCCTGAATATACTTGGTCGATTCCTGAGTCTTGGACATTCGAAGAAGCTGCAACAGTTCCTTTATCGTATACAGTGGCCTACGGTGCCCTCTGCTTATACGAAACGATGAATTGGTATTCCTTAATTAATAATAAAGCAGTGTTGATCCTAGATGGTTGCAGCAGTTACGGCCAGGCAGCCATAAACGTAGCTCAACATAACAAATGGAAGATCTTCACCACTTACGTTACGGAAACAGAAAAAGAATTCATCCGCTCACATTATCCTCAAGTTTCAGGGAGAAATATTTTCTGTGCTACAAAAAGAGCTTTCAGAGATGAACTTTTAATGGAAACGGAAGGAGCAGGAGTTGACCATGTGTTTTGTAACAATTGCAACTTTAAATTAGTAGAGATTTATTTATCTTGTATTAAGACAGGAGGTCATTTGGTTTTTGTTGGAGAATTAGAAAATGCTTTTTACGAATATTTTGGCATGAGTATTTTCTGGAAGGAGGTCGTTATTTCTAGCTTCATTCCAAAGAAAGTTCTCTCTCTTGATTTACAAGTTAGACGGATTTTGTCCTCAATGATAAAGGAAGGCTTACATTCAGGAGCTGTTGTACCTCTGCATCATAAGGCTTATCCTAGAGATAAATTGCAAACCGCATTTGCCGATGTTGCATCACATAAAAATCTTGAAACTGTAAGTATGTCGCGAAATTTCAATTCATTTGAACTTGAGTGAGCTTCATATTCGTAACAAACGTCTTTGTTTACAGAAAGTGATTAAAATCCAACCTCAAGAGAGCAATCAAGCATTAGTTATACCAAGGTTTTATGCTTCAGATTCTAAAGTCTACTTGATAATCGAAGGAATTTCGACCTTTGGTTTTGAACTCATCGATTTCTTAGTGGCTCGAGGGGCGCGAAATATAGTAGTTACTTCAACATTCAGAAGCGATAGGAACTACTATAAACTAAGACTCAACTTTTGGCGTGATTGTGGAGTTACTGTAATGATTAGAGAAAATATGGATCTTTCGAAGAGGAAAAACTTTGTAACTCTTTTCAAGGAAACAACTGCCATGGGTCTTGTAGACACTATATTTGATCTTCAGCGTGTTACAAATCAGCTGGAGAATAGCCCAGAGGCCTTAAAGACAATGAACGTATGTACAGAAATTTTGGATCTAGAGTCGAGACAAGCATGTCCGCATTTGTGTAATTTCATTATCTGCACGATTCTCGAAAGTTCTGAATGTAAGACTAAAGAAACTAAAGCAGAAAGGTTGTGTAGAAAAAGGATTACAGATGGTTTACCTGGTATTTTGGTCATATGGGAATCTTCAATTAATCAAGTCACAGGAAATGAAATAAATAATAAAAATGTGAAGACGCCAGCAATTTCTGAATGTGTAGAACAATTCGACAGAATAAGTCGACAAGATACACATGTCGTCAGAGTAACTTTTAGATCATCATTGAAGGACAATAAAAAGGTAATTTTTGATAAGGTCAAATAAAAGTTACCATATACTTCAAATCATGAAAATTGAGCAAAATATTGAAAATCAGGACTACACTGTAAAACTTTATTGTCATCTTAAGTCCGTCGAGGAAGTCAGCTAGTATAAAAAATAAAATTTTACTTAAAGTTCAAAATTGTGGTCAGCAAAGTTGTTTAAATACCAAATATTTCTATATTTTTCAATTAGATATGTAGGAAATGTTCAAAGCTTCAAAAAACTGTATCTTTGATGGTGATGGAAACCACCCCGATACTATAATTTTACATAAAAAATATTCTTATTAACACAGAACTACACGCTAAGCGGTACTCCATACCGCATTTTCGTAATTTCTGGAACTGCGCGACTAACACACTCATTGGTTTATTCGCACTGCTTCTGGTATTCGTTATTCAAACCATCCAACTGATAGTGCACGTGTTTATGGTCCCTTCAGTCACATTTTGCAGTACCCAGTGCAAATTTTTTACTTTCTTTATAAGTTCTATTGACAAACTCCAAGAACGAAAATCTATTACACAGGCCCACAAAAAAAAGTGTCTTGAGCGAGAGATCAGAGTATGGTATCTATATGTATTTTGGGGCGCCAAATACAAATCTGACATTAGTTTTCTCCCAGTCTGTCAAGGTTTTCCTTTAGACACGAAAAATCCCCTAGAAAATCAGCTTTCCCGGGTATAAATTGCCGCCAGCTCGTCAGGATTTTCCCCTAGATGCTGAAAATTTCCGAGAAAATGAGCCTTTTGGAGCACGAAATTACCTTTGGTGTTCAAATCATCTGGAAGAAGGTCAGGGCGTTATATCTTTATGTATTGGTGCCCTGAATACGAATCCGACATTAGTTTTCAACAAGCACGTCAGGGTTCTTCCCTAGGCGCAAACATTTTCCTAAAAAATCAGCTTTTTTTATATGAAATTAACCTTGGTATTGAATTCATCCGGAAAGATTAATACATTTTTTGGAATCGAATTTACATTATCTTTATACCAGTTATTATAATTTGCATGGTACCTAGAGTTTATTGGGAGTGCTAATAATGTGTGAAGGGGTGGACGGGGTGGTGTAAAATTTTTTTGAATGATTATACACTTCCTATACCTTGAAAGTTCTTACTTTCAGGAAACTGAACGCTTTTACATGATTTCGTTTATATTTTTCAGTCACTCTAACTATGCTTGCACTTTAATTGCAATAACCCTTCAAATTAAATTTTATTTTGCTTTTCTTTTATATTCTTCAAGTTTCGTGTACTACTTTTAACAGGCCCTTTGAAGAATAAGAAATGCTATGGTCAATGAACGGTGATAATCGATTAAAAACGAAAGCACGGCACGGAGTAGCGCTAGCGTGTAGTATGTAACAGATATCATAGCGTGCAGCAATGGGTTAATAATTCTTCATTGGTTAAAGGAATAATAATTTTTAATATTTTTTCTTTGAAATAATCTGGTATAAGTCTACTATAAATCTGGCATAAAAAATGTATAGTAATTGATTTAACGAAACTTATCTTTATTTTCAGGAACAGGCTAGGCAACCTGAGCTGGAAGAGAGTGAAGAAAAAAGGTTTTATAATTATGTTTTCCAAAAGGAAGTAGTCAAAGACTATTCAGTTAGACCTATAGATCTTTTAATTTAATTATTACTGAAAAAATGGTGTTTTTTTAATAGACCGAAAAAATTAGTTTAAACCGAAGGGATGAAAACTCATGAAATCAGGCGTACATTTGTAATTAAATCTGCTGAAGTCTACCGAAATATCTGAAATCACCTGAAATATCTGAAGTTACTTGAAATCACTTGAATTCACTAGAATTCACTTGAAGTCACTCAAATTCATTTGAAGTCACTTGAATTCTTTTGAAGTCACGTAGAAAATTTAAAGAATATTTCAAATATCTGTATTATTTAAGAAAAATAAATTCACAAAAAGAAATATTGTTTAAACAATTATTCTCTCTATTTTTTAATTTATTGTTTCTTCATAACTAAAAAGCCAAAGAATTGCTAAAAATTCAAGAAAAAACCGCAACTTTTTAGCAATTATCTAAAAGAAGATAGTTATAAATAATAATTTATTTAAACAATTATATTTTGAAGTTTCATTAATTTTTACCTTACCATAAGCAAAAAGTTGACAAAAAAAAAAAAAAAAAAAAAAAAAAAAAAAAAAAATATCAGCTCTCTTCCGATCTATAAGAGAGCTGATAACGTGTGGTAGCGAAGGAATCATGTTCGGTCATGATAAGGTCCACGAAAAAGAACAAGACAATTTATCACCGTTCTTATTAACTTCTAAATACCTGTTATCGATTTAATCCGAGATACGAGTCCCCGAGCTTATCCAATAAGCACTCCTTTTGTGCCCCAAAAAAGGTTTTGGTTGTTTTGGAAAATTGGCAAGGATGTAGCCTCCGGAAGCTACGACCACGATCGTTCACCGAATGATCGATCCCGACGCGACCGGAAGTAATACGTCATCCGACACATCACTTCCCACAACACCAGAAGACGATCGAGTCGGGAAATCACTGAACATGTAATTGAAACTTAAAGAACTACTCACTTTTAATTAAAGGACTCAAATACCCGAACTGTTTAGAAGCAGCACAATTGATTCTAAATCGTTGCAGTAACCGAAAATGGTTACACGAGCATACACCTTGATTGAAACTGGACTGATCAGAAAAAGGATCTGAGCCTGCTTGACAAAAGAAGCCTCACGCTACTACCTGAATCCCCACTTCAACGAAAGGTAGCGCCCGAAACTCAAAAACAGAGGAAAACTTTAAGGAGAATAAGCATTGGACGGAAGCCATGTTATGATCAATGAAACCTGAAGGTAAATCAAAGGGGGAACAATAACATCAAACAAATTATTAACATCCCGCCCGCCTCGTTTGCTCAACGAAACAAATTCCAAGTGCGAAGGTCAAGAATTTAGTGGCGCCCTCCATGACGCACACACAAATTTCTATGTATAAGTAATAATTCAGTTCCGCCCAACACGGAGCACAATTGGCCACATAGAGACAGCGATCGACTGGTAATCAGCACAATTGGACGATGGGATGATTGTAGGTTCCAAAAGAAGTTTTAACAGTGGCAGATCGCACAAGTCCATCCTGTCTGAGACTAGGATTGGTTACCCGCCCTAAAAGCCATGTCCTGCATCGAAGTAGAGAAGGGTCGACAATCAATAGCATGTGTCTATTTTGAAAATCACGTTTCGGTACAGTCCATTAGTTTCTTTGTGGAAGTGTATTAATGCACTCCTGAGATCAGCGTTTCCAAAACTGGTCACGCATTGCTTGGATAAGATGCCAGTAAGTGAAATAGTTCACTTCCTAATCCGAAGTTGTTGCTCCGAGAATTTGTTCTAATGTTCTGCCTGCGAGAGCATGTCCTGGAGTTGAGGCATCGAGATCTTCGAGATCGCCCGTGATTGGAAGTAGAAGCCGGAAGTTCATGCATGCTTCAATCTCTACAGCGAGAGTAGACAATTCTTCCAGCAGTAAAATCCCCCATCAGTTGATCGAATTTTTATAGTGTATCTCGAGGATGTTTAATTCGTCCTTACAACTGCAGCCTCGAACACAGAAAACGAAAACTAAAAACGCGCCATGGATTTCTTCGGGTGTAAGGCGCTGATCCATGAGTTCAAAACGCTCCATAGAAGGCTTAAGAAGCAGTTTACAGTGCAGACAACTCGCAATCACTCTTGTTAGACGAGTCAATGAAGAGAGACTGCTGATCATAGAAAGCCTGCAGTGTGCGTGACGAACAGCAATGGATTGTTGCTCGACTCCCGTATAGTTTTCTTGGGGAGTGTCAGTCGTAGAAGCTTCATCGTGACAATGGAACGTTCGCCAGTAGACATCACTCGGTGAAGGCTATTCGGGGCCATTCCACCACGGACTTTGCTGAGCTTAAGGTCGAGGATCCATTCCTCGAGTGGTATTCTCAGTTGGATTTTCCGTTGTAGGAATGAAGCGCCAAAAAGCATTCGAGACAGATCGTTGGATCTCCGAAATTCGATTGGCGACAGAAATCGGTCAACGGGAAGGATCATCTGTTTGAATCCAACCGAGAACGCTTTGTGAGTCCGACCAAACGAAATTAATCAATCGAACCACAACCACAGTAGCGCAAGATTCCAGTTTAGGGATAGTGATGGCTTTTACGGTGCGACGCGAGTCTTGGATGTGATAAATTGTGCATTGTAGGTTCTCTGTGAGAAGGGCACTCGTACGTAAACTACAGTGGCAAAGTCATGTTTGCTGGCATCCCCAAAACTGTGGATTTCTTTTCTATTTTTATTATTGTAATCTCAACAGAGACTCTCCTAACGTGCGAATACAGGCTTGTCGAAGAGGGAGGCGTACGATGTATCTGCCGTGTTGTCGCGTCCCAGTCCGTCCGTGAAAGCTCGCTCACATTCCTGATCCTCAAGAGAAATCAGCGGGGGAATATTTACTTCCTCTTATTCCCAAAATCGTTTCAGGAGGCTAGCAATGTTGTCCTTGTGGCGAACACCTAAGGTCACCACGGTTTTGGAATGGCCCGATTCATGTGAGTCGAAGTGAGTCGTAAACATCAGCGCCTAAGAGCACATCGATGGGTTGGGTTACAATGAACTTTAGAGCTACTAAGGGAAGCCCCTGAATATGATGCTAATTTTTATCAACAACTTTCTCCGATTGAGTGACCGCATCAAGATCGCGAAGTCTAGGAGCAATCTCGATTGGTGGCTGTAGCAAGCAGAACATGTCAGAAAGAGGCCGAATAATCGGATTCCGAATACAAACGAACTTTATTAGTGGTTGGAGAGTCCGAGTCTTCAGTCAAATGCTTTTTTCAATTCATGTCTTCATGAAGTGTGATATGATGCTGTTTATAGCATAGAAGAGAATAAGCCTTCGAAGGTCAGTTACGACAACAATGTCCCTTCTAGTGACAATTAAAGCATGAACGTAGTAGAATCGCAGTTTGATGCCTATCAGGAGCATGAAGCCTATGCTACTCTTGAAAATGACCGATGAAGTGATTTGTGTTACAAGCAGCACAAGAGGGATTGACAGATGTATTTAAAAGCCATGACTACATTTTTTAGCCTGGCGTGGCTTTCTACGTTGAGGTGGTGGACCTGCCCATGGGTTCACTCATTATCGTATACAACGTTGCGGTAGCCGTAGGTGCTCGAAATTCGCTGTTGTAGGAACACTTTAATTTCAGAAATGTGAGAAAATGGGTCTTTATATGTGTGGTCGAAGTTACAAATGACAATTTGCTTTTCAAAAGGTCCATGACTCACATGATGAGACATGTCCACGAATCTTTATGAACTGTATAACGTTTAAAGGCCTGCAACCAATCTCAATGACAAAACAGAACCCCAGTCAGGGATTTGATTTTTCGAACATAGAACAGCAGAAAATGAGAAGGCAAGAAAGAGTATTGAACCTCCCACGCAATGAGGAGACCTGAGGAAACAAATCCGGAGTTAGCTTGTTATACTCTTATCAAGATTTAAGCAAAATTGAATAACAAAAAAAACAGGACAAATATATATGATCTATCATCGTAAATAAGTTAGCCATGCCTGAGAGCCTGTCTCAAGGCGTTTGCGATGTTGCAAACAATCCATCAGCAGTATGGTTTTCATGCCTGAGATCCTATCTCGAGACGTTTGCATTCTTGAGAACAATCTCATAGACAGTGAGTAAGTTTGTCATGTCTGAGAGCCTCTCTCGAGACGTTCGCAGTGTTGCAAACAATCCATCAGCAGTATGGATGTCATGCCCGAGATTCTAGCTCGAGACGTTTGCAATGTTGAGAACAATCTCATAGACAGTGAGGAAGTTAGCCATGCCTGAGAGCCTGTCTCAAGGCGTTTGCGATGTTGCAAACAATCCATCAGCAGTATGGTTTTCATGCCTGAGATCCTATCTCGAGACGTTTGCATTCTTGAGAACAATCTCATAGACAGTGAGTAAGTTTGTCATGTCTGAGAGCCTCTCTCGAGACGTTCGCAATGTTGCGAACAATTCATCAGCAGTATGGATGTCATGCCCGAGATCCTAGCTCGAGACGTTTGCAATGTTGCAAACAATCCACCATCAATATATCTATCTTGCCTGAGATCCTATCTCGAGACGTTTGCAATGTTGAGAACAATCACACCGTCAGTAAGTAAGTTTGTCATGCCTGAGAGCCTGTCTCGAGGCGTTCGCAATGTTGTAATCAATCCATCGGCAGTATGGTTGTCATGCCTGAGAGCCTGTCTCGAGATGTTTGCAATGTTGAGAACAATCATACAGTCAGTGAGTAAGTTTCTCATGCCTGAGAGCCTGTCTCGAGGCGTTTGCAATGTTGCAAACAATCCATCATCAATTATATTAATTCAAGTTCCAAGAGATTCAAAAGATGCTTTTAAACATAAATTATACATAAATCTTGAGGAACACTGTTCTAGTCCTTTGAAACAATAAACAGAATTGATGTCTATGAAAATAACTATAAAAATTATGAGAAGAATAAATTTCTCAGAAATATCTCCATAAACTTCGTATTTTTTCGATACGTTCTTTCTTTTTTGTTTCAATTTCTTATGCTAAAAGTTTCCTGTCTTATCATCGATTTTCAAAGAATTAAAATTATTTCTACGAATTTCAAGAAATTTCGAAACCTTAAGAGGCTACAAAAATTAAATATCTAGAAAATAAGAATCCAAACCTGTATAGTTTCAAAGTCACAATATAAGAATAATTTAACGATTAAATATTTTTTTTTTTAAGTTGTTACCTTCAAAATTAAATTTGAAATGTACAGTGTTAAAACACGAAATGTCCAACTTGGTAGACATTTCAATCTAAACAATCGAAGTCTTGCGAATAGTTCAAATCGCAGACTTAAATCTAAAAGCTACAAAGCTGAACTTTAAAGTGCACAAAGTATGCAACTTGAAAGAATTCCACATCGAAATTGTCCAAAATTGCACGTCATGTAATTATAATGACATCTAAAGTAATTGGATATGTTTTCCACTACATTTTTCAGCTGAGAATTGACAAAAATTGAAAATCTGACGAAGATGAGATAAAAAATAAGCCTCTCCGTGAATCTTTATTCTTTATAATTCATGCGATATTTTATCAATATAATTTATTGCAATCTTAGTCTATTTTTAAACTCTATGTTGAAAGGTGTTCCTTTTATAACAGAAAATTTAATTCCATATATATATATATATATATATATATATCTATATGACTTCCCTGGCAGACAAAACTTTGACTGTTTTTTAATCATTTATACGTTTTTTGGTGCTCAACAAATAATAATCCTGACTCAGTGACTTTTTTACCAACAAACTTCAAATCCTGCATGTGCATTGTTTTTCTTTAAGTGCTTTTCTCATCAATATACGTAAGATATTTTCACTATTGAAAACTCTTTCGAAATACATTAACAGCATTGCATTCTTCAAAAATGTCAAGAAATCTACTAGAACCTTGAAATTAAAAAAAAAGCCTACTTTAGGTTCATGCTCTCCTCGCCAACCCACCATCCGGTTTAAAGGACCAAAATTTTTTGAATTCATGACGGACTGGCGTGGGGTAGCGAAGATATCATATTCGGTCATGATAAAGTCCACGAAAAAGAACAAGACAATTTATCACCGTTCTTATTAACTTCTAATCACCTTTTATCGATGTAATATGAGATACGAGTCCGAGCCTTTCCAATAAGCACTCCTTTTGTGCCCAAAAAAAGGAAAGATACGACCACGATTGTTCACCGAACGATCGATCCCGACGCGACCGAAAGTAATACGTCATCCGACTCGTCACTTCCCACAACACTAGAAGACGATCGAGTCGGGAATTACTGAACAAGTAATTGAAATTTAAAGAACCACTGACTTTTAATTAAAGGACTCAAATACCCGAACTGTCTAGAAGCAGCACAATTGATTATAAATCGTTGCAGTAACCGAAAATTGCGCATACACCTTGATTGAAACTGGACTGAGCAGAAAAAGGTTCCGACCTTCTCAACAAAAGAAGCCTCACGCTACTACCTGAGTTCCCACACTAACGAAAGGTAGCGCCCGAAACTCAAAAACAGAGGGAAAACTTTAAGGAGAATAAGCATTGGGCGGAAACTATGTGATTTTCAATGAAGCCTGAAGGTCAATCAAAGGAGGAACAATGACATCAAAAAAATTATTAACATTCAAAACGAGTATTATTAAAAATAAAAATAAATTTTTTAACCAATTATGTTTGTTAACTTGAATTAATTATTACTTCACTCTAATTGTGAAATTAGGAAGAACCGAGACTTTCTAACTCTGTTCTGAGAGAAAATTGCTAAGCACAATAATAAATTATTCAAACAATGTATGTGAACATCTTATTATCTGTGGAAAGTAGTATTTCAAATATTAGACCCTGTAAGATAGACTTACATATGGGGGTGATATTAAAAAACTAATTGTTCATTTGTATTTATTAGCTAATTGTCAAGAGCAATGTTGATTTTCAACTCACTTCACCTAATATTGACGATTCTAAATGAAATGTACAAAAACTTCGTTTTTTCTAATGGGAAATACATGTTAAACTTCATGGGGCTGGCGGAAACTCTGAATATCATTTTTTTCAAACGCATTTATTTTTTTTTTTGTGGATTCGAACAATTTTGGGGGCGATATGCATGAAAATTCGAAAAAACAATATTCCAATGTATTTTTGGACCACCCGAACGTGGAAGCGCGTTCTCCTGAATCTGCGGATTTCTTTTCAGAAACACATGAAAATCTAAAAAAATTTTCACTACATATTGTTTGGACTTCTTATTTTGTATCATAAAGGTTTTTTTTTCTAGAAACCCCAAATTTTCAGCCAATTCGCAGCTCCTTTTCGCTTAGTAGCTTTTGAATACCAAGAAGAGGCAGGCCCCCGGGGGGTGTCGCCGAAAGTCCACGCTCGTCCACAAGGGGTTGGAGCGAGAGATAAAAGTGTAGTAGAAAATTTTCCACGTGGTATATGGACGGCCCCTTTAAAGTCACTTGAATTCTCCTGAAATATCTAAAGTCATTTGAATTCACATGAATTCACATGAAGTCACTTGAATTCATATGAAGTTACTTGAAATCACTTGAATTCTCCTGAAGTCACTTGAAATCTACTGAAATATCTGAAGCCATTTGAATTCACATGAAGTCACTTTAAGTCACTGGTATTCTCCTGAAGTCACTGGAAATCTTCTGAAGTCAGGGCAATCTTCTGAAGTCACTGAAATCTTCTGAAGGCATTGAAATACCCTGAAGTATCTTGAAGTCAGAAGTAGGTGTACACCCAATCGGTTGAGCTGTTAGCCCCTCGGTTTAAACCAACAAAATAATATCATCTCAATGCAAATAAAAATCTGTTTTTATTGTTATATATTTATTAATTCGCAAAATGTAAATCCAACGGTTATCATGATCAATAATAGAGTTGCGTCATAAAATAAAAAAATGTATCTCTTCCCCAGAAAAAACTCAAATAATTGCTAAAAAGTACCTGATTAAGAGCATATAAAAATACAAATTTATATTAACAAGTAAAATGATAAATGTTGTTAAAATAAAATTTCACACATGTTTTGTCAATTTTGCAGTTAATTTTTTTTATATATTTGAATATCGAAGAACACAATCGGCTTGAAGTAAGAGTTGCAAAAATTAGACGCAGTGAAAGTTAGTTGAGAGCGGGGCACGGGCGGCACCCTAACTTTGAGTGCATTTTTAACATTAATAGTATTTTTTACATTGTAAAAAAAACATCAATTAAAATGAATGTTTATAAATGAAATTCAATTCAAATAAAAATGTTAAGCGAACGCGTTTAATTTGTAGAAATAAAAATAAGCAGGCATCAAAGAAACCAGCTGATAAATATTAAAATACTAAATAAACAAAAGTAAAATAGAATAGCAGTAAATTAATTTATAACTTACGTTTTTCATTGGAGGGAATAGAGACATGTTCAAAGTGAGATTGCAAAGTTGATGTAGGTATGCCATACTTTCCTGCTGTACCTTTGATGGATTCCCCATTAGTTACACAGTCCACGTTTTGAGACCTTCTGAACCCAAAAAACAGGTTTTGGCGAATGTGTCTGTCTGTATGTATGTATGTGGGTGTGTCAGATTGGATTGGGCTTTGGTATACTCTTTAAGTGTCCTAAAATGAAGGCCAAGTTCGTTAGCCAGCCATTTTGGATACAAATTCAAAATGTGAGCACATTTTGAAAATTTTTAAAAACACTTTTTTCCAATATTTAAAAATTCTATGGACGGATATTAATAGTACTCAAAAAGGCGAACAAAATATTCTAATGACTTTTTTTGATAGAAAAAAATGACCGAAGTTATAGCATTTACAAAATTCCAAAAAACAAATGAAAAAAACATTTTAAGCCAAAAAACACACGATATGAAAAAAAGTCAAGAGGTGAAAATCGTTGCTTTTTGAACACCCTACAATATTGTCATAACAACGTTTTGAATTTTTTGGAAAATAAAAAATTTTAATTTTGAAGGCACAAAAAAATAATTAAAAATAAAAAATTTAATTTTGCGGTCTAACTATGCAAGATATGGAAAATGGTGACAAAACAAAAATTGTGCATATAAGAAAGTTCGAAATTCGATTGCGCATCCGATTTTTATGCTCCACATTTCAATCACTGGAATTTTATAATTTTTTTTACAAAACAACAAATTGATTGGTTTCAAATACAACTATACAATTAGTAGATGCCAATAAAAAAGAAATTGAAATTTTTTTACAAGTTTTACAAGTTTTTAGAGGAGTGCCCTGCTTATCCGCCCTGACGTTAGTGTCCCGCTCTCCCCTAGTCCAGCTTTTTTTGTTGTTAAAGGTAGCGACTGCGCCGTTTGACCTACCTAACCCATATTTCGACGCCTCCATTCCATACTGCTCCGCGTTTAGTGTATTTGTAGCACTAGGCACTAGAGTGGTCCAAAATTTTAGTTAGGAATTTTCATGCATATCGTCCGGAAATTTGTTCGAATCCACAAACAAATACATCCATATATATTTTTTTAAATTATATTAAGAGGTGGCTCAAGCTCCATGAAGTTTAACACATACTTCCTATAAGACAAAAAGACGCTTTTGTAACTTTTATTTAGAATCGTCAATATTACGTAAATTGAGTTGAAAGTCAACACTTCTGTTCGCAATTGACTATGGAATACGAATGAAATATTACTTTTTAAATATCATCCCATAAGTTCTACTACATGAAATAATACTTTATACTGATAATTAGATGTTTAAAAAAATTGGTTAAAAAAATTTATTATAGTTTTTTTGTAATTTTCTCTGATAATAGAGCTAGAAAGTCACAGTTTTCTAAAAAAATTTCCACTTTTTGTCCAATTTCCAATTAGAGTGAGGTAAATAATTAATTAAAGTTAAGAAAATTAATTTTTTAGGCAATTTATTATTATTTTTTTTAATAATAATAAATTTCAATAATGCTAGAAAGTTGCGGTTTCTTCTGAAATTATCAACTTTTTATCCACTTGTTACCCACTTTTTACTCAGTACAGTAATAAAGAATGCAAGTTGACAGACATAGTTGTTTAAACAATTTAATAATGGTCATAACTATCTTCTCTTAGATAAGTGACAAACATGCTTATTTAAACAATTGCTTATTTTTTATAACTACATTTTCTTAGAGTAATGCTAGAAAGTTGCTTTTTTTAAATCTTTAGTTTCGCTTTGACTTTTTAGTTTTGAACAAATAATAAGTGAAGCTCAACAAGAATGATTTTTTAAATAGTATTGTATTGCTTCAAGTGAATTAT
This sequence comes from Andricus coriarius, assembly GCA_932066315.1. Taxonomy (NCBI): domain Eukaryota; kingdom Metazoa; phylum Arthropoda; class Insecta; order Hymenoptera; family Cynipidae; genus Andricus; species Andricus coriarius. The sequence continues at coordinate 3,736 of CAKNWT010093016.1, read as the reverse complement.
TTTTGCTCTTTTACCAATTTTTGAGAAAAAAAATCAATTTAAACCAAAAAGCCATCTTACACAAGAGACAAAAACAAAGAATGGAATAATTAGGAGTAGGTGGGAGGACTAGGTATGTAAATGAATGTTGAAAGTTTTATTTGAAATTACTACAAGAAGTTTATTGCAAAGCCGAGAAGAAAAATTTGGAATATCACATATTTTAATACCAGCCCCCCCCCCCCCCATAATTCCCTGGCGAAAATACGTCTCGTCGAGGAAAATATACATATGTAAAGATTAAGAAGATTTTGAACAAATAATGATGAAACTTTCGTCTAATGAAAGAAGGGAATTAAAGTCACATTTCAATTATACAAATATCTGTCTCAATTCAGAAAAATATATTCACAAAACGGAAAGAGATTGTTCAAAATATGATTCTCTCTAATGTTTATTTCTTATTTGTTCATAACTAAAAAGGCAAAGCAATGTTAAACATTTCGTAAAAAACCGCAAGTTTCTAGCACTTATCTGCAAGAAGATAGTTATAAACAATAATAATTTCTTCCAACAATTATTTTTGTCAACTTGCATCAATTATTGAGTAACTCCAAGTGAAAAATAGACAAATAAGTAACAAGTTCAGAACAAACCGTAACTTTCTACCATCAAGCAAAGAGAATATTAATAACAATAGTAATAAATTGTTTCAATAATATTTTTTTCAAGTTCAATTCAAGTTCAATTCACTCTAATTGAAAATTGGACAAAAGGGGGAAAATTTGTCAAAATACTCCGACTCTAAGAGTCTATTCTAAGAGAAAATTGCTGGAACCAACAATAAATTGTTAAAAAAAAATTAATGTGAACATTTAATTAACAGTATATGGGTGTACAAAAAGTAACAAAACACCTACATAATTTTCCAGGTAAAATATTTTTCAAAAAGGTGACCTTGAATTTGACCTTGATCTTGACTTTCAAAGTTATTTCAAGGTCAACTTGGTTTTTTTAAGTGGGAACTCCTATTTTTGACAACGTAAATCGAAAGAGCGGGAAAAGTTACGTCCAAATATGTACTGAGGTTATGGGTTAAGGGTGACCTTGAACTTCAGCTGAAGGTTGTTAGGCTTCACCCAGGTATGGGGCGGATCAAATCTGTACTGTTTCGGCTCACGTGATTACGAAAAAGGTCAAGGTCATTCTTGGAGTAACGTTTAACGAGGAATCCAGTGTTGACCTTAAATTTGACCTTGAAATTGACGTGCAAGGTCAACAAAAAATTTAGTAATTAAAAAACTTTGAAATTTATTTAAAAAAATGTGCGTATTGAATATTAGTTATGCTAGAATCAAACCAACGAATAATAAAAAAATAGTTTTAACTTTCTTCACAACAAATTTGATAAAATACTGAATAAATAAATAAAAATTAAAAAAATGAATAATTACAAGTTCAAGCTTCATTATAAATTGATATTTCAATAATCTACAAATTCCACATTTTTTTACCAAACAAACATTTCAATCAATCATGAGTGCAGTAGTTTACATGTAAAAATGAGGTAGAGATTTTACGTAAAAATACCATATTATAATTTTCATTTTTTTTTTAACGTTTGGCTGCGTTATAAGTTTAACCTTCTTGATTCTGGTTGCAATTTGAGTAAGGGCTAGTCCGTAAAGTCAAAATACAACGCCTCACTGAAAGAGAAAGAATAACACTTTTCATGATGAGAGGTTGGGTTCAAGCGGAAAGATCTCTCAGGACAGTAATAAATATTCTCAATGAAACATTTAGGGTTGGTAGAACTCCCATTGCTCTCTAGACCGTTGAAAATATGGTTATTAGTTTCAATAATCTGAGCATTGTCAGAGATCTACCTAGATCTGGCAGACCAAGGTCAGCTAAAAATAAGGAGAAGTCGCTAGATGTTTTGTTATCATTTACTGAAAATCCACATAATTCCATCCGCAGAGCTGCTCAAGAGCATTATGTAAGTAAATCGTCTGTACACAACGTACTAAAAACAGCGAAATTCCATCCATTTAAAGTCAAACTGCTTGACAAGTTGAATGCAGACGATTTCGATCGTCGCGTTGAGTTTTCTGAAGACATGATGGCACGCATAGTTGAAGGTCCTAACTTTCCATCAAACATAGCTTTTTCAGATGAAGCAATTTTCCAACTTGATGGAACTTTGAATAGACATAATTAAAGATATTGGGCAGATTAAAATCCTCACTGGATGCAAGAAGATGATTGGCAGTACCCGCAGAAATTAAATGTTGGGCCTAGAACACTTAACAGTAGAATTATAGCACCATTTTTCATTTATGGTAACTTAAATGCTCAAAACTATGAAGCTATGCTTCGACATTTAATAGTGCCGGCAATCAGAGAAATAGCCGGAGACAACTTTGAAGACACATGGTTTCAGCAGTACGATGCAGCTGCTCACTATGGACGAGACGTTCGCGCTTACTTAGATGAGGTATTTGTTGATCGGTGGATAGAACGGAGGGGCACAATTGAATGGCCAGCTAGGTCACCTGATTTGACGCCTCTAGATTATTTTTATTGGGGTTATCTGAAGGATCGGGTGTTCAAAATGAAACCCCAAAATTTAGATGAATTACGGCAAAGGATCATAAATGAGTCAGCTCTTATTCCCATCGAAATAATCCAAAGTGCTATTAATGCTTTTTATCATCGATTAGCTTACTGTCAAGAGGTGAATGGAGAACAAGTCGAGCACTTAAAATAAGATGTTCTGCTGATTAATGCTAATAGTCAAATGTGAGAGGCGAGGGAACTCACTTAAATATAGCACCCCGATCGTGAGAGGTGAGTGGACTCGCGTAAATCAATCATCCCGATCGTTCGAGGCAAGGGGATTCACGTAAACCAACCACCCTGATTGTGAGAGGCAAGCGGACTCACGTAAATCAAGCACCCCGAACGTAAGAGCCCTTATCAAAATATATGCCAGGAAAAAAATTACAGGCCTGTCATTATATTCCTGCCATTTTTTCCCTGTAGTTTTTTCGTGACCACAGGAAAACGACAGTGGAAAATGACTGGCCCTAATTGGCCATAATTTATAATAATATCGTCCGAACATTATAAAGTATCGACGACTTGCAGATTTATTAGTGAACTATTTGAACTTTCCTGTAAAGCTTAAAAAATAATTAGCAAAAGAAACCATTATGGGAATTTTCATGATGAAATACCTTTTTGTAACCTGTGCCCAATTCCGAATTCTTTTCCAACACATCAATTGTGAAATGTGTTCGATTTGCCATTTCGGAATATATTCAACTTTCTTCATTCCCTTAACAAGTTCACTGCGCCCAATTCTATAATCGAACAAAGTATGGTCTCGCCACGCGCATCTAAAAAAAAGGGAACCAATTAAAAGGTCGTAGGTTACGCGTGGCGAGACCGTACTTTATTGGATCGTGGAATTGGCAGCACGCACTTAACTTATTAAGGGAATGAAGAAAATTGAAAACAGTCCGAAATTGTTGCCCGTGGTACTCAAGTTTAGCGCTTTGTAAGGATAAGAAAGCTTTAAAATGCCAAATCGAACACATTCCACAATTTATGTGTTGGAAGAGAATTTGGAATTGGACACAGGTTACAAAAAAGTGTTTCATCATAAAAATTCCCAAATTCCATAGTTTTCTTTTGCTAATGATTTTTTAAGCTTTACAGGAAAGTTCAAATAGTTCACTAATAAATCTGCAAG
>CAKNWT010093008.1:0-10463 GCA_932066315.1 Andricus coriarius | reverse complement strand
AGGCAGTTTTACTAAACATATGTCGCATTGTAAGAAACTTTCTGGACCATCAGGAAGCAAGCGACTGAAAACCTATCAAGTGATACATGGTAGCTCTAGGAAAGCATCCAGAGGCGACTGTCGTCACCTCCAACATTCACGGTCGCTGTGTAAGCATAACAGTGGTAAAAGACGAACTGCAAACTACACCATGCTCCAAATTTGGTACCTATAACATCATCGCAAATGGGTTCATACATCGTATTTATTTAGTTAATTATATTCTTATCTCATCAGTCACTTGACTTAGTCCGTGGCTATGATGGAAAACCGGGTTCTTCTTAACCCGAGAACAAGTTTGAAAAAAATAATAATAACCGGGGCGAAAGACCCATCGAGAGCTCTTTTCTACGTATGATGTCGTAGAATTTACCATGAAGGTGCTTGTCAAAATGTTCTCTTAGCAGAAGCGTATGTTCTGCTTCCTGTACACGACTTTTGATCACTGAAGGTGTTAGTGATGCTAGGCCATGTGTAGTGTCGCTGGAATCAAATGGGAGGCCAAGCTTCTGTGCGGCCCTATTGGCGGCACGGTATAGGAACACCGCAACATTGTTGCCTTCATGTTGATGTACGAGTCGCATAACAGAATCTGCGCTATTTAGAACTGAGCAGGCTGTAGCCAGAACAGTTCTTCGATGAAGGCACTCCAAGCTTAGCAAGTCCCTTTATCTCGAGGTAGGTATATTCGAGGTACGGAAGATCGAGGATGGTGACTTCGATGGATTCTCATCAGCTTGCTTGTGCTTCGGTCAAGTTGCTTTAACTCATCGACGTTCCATTTTACTGCGCCAAATGTGTAGAGCAGTATAGGAACGGCCAGCATATTGGTCGCCTGGATCTTATTCTTTCCAGATGATTCGGAAGCCCAAATTTTGCTGAGAATTTGGCGATACCTTTTTACAAGGGCCGTTTTTAACACACGAAAATCTTGGGTTTCCGCTTGCGGTATTCCAAGATATGTTTATGTTTCTCCATTATTAAGATGTTGAATGGTATTTCCGCCTATGAATTGAACATCCCGATCGTCACTCGATGGTGTAGTTTCCAGTCGTCCTTGCTGTAGGTGGACGCAGGCATACCTGTCCAATCCAAAGTCCATGTATAAAAGGTGGTTGATCTTATATTCTCTTTTGTTTCGTGGGCCACATAGGTATCCAGAGCTTTTGCCTCGGAGCACAATAGATATAGGCAATAGGAAGATGCAGAAAAGTATCGGACTTAGAGAGTCTCCTTGGAAGACACCCCTCTTATATGTGATATAGCTGGTAGTCACTTGTCTTTTGTCAGATGTTCTGAAAAATCTTGTCTGCCACAAGAGCATAAGCTCTTGTATGCATCTCACTATTTTTTGGATGCACCTCCAGGCAGTCAAGGAGCTTAATATGTAGCTCATGATTCGTGTTAACGAATGCCTTACGGTAGTCAATCCAAGCCATGGACAGTTTGCGTCGATACCTGATCGAGTCTTGGGTAATACACCTGTCTATTAACAGGTTCTCCCTGCAACCTGCCAGCCCTCTCTTGCATCCACGTTGTTTAACTATTGCACTCCATACCGGCTCGATAGATGTTAATATCCTCTCTTTGAGGAGGCCAGTGAATAGCTTGTAGCTGGTGTTTAAGCAAGCTATGGGCCTGTAGTTGTGTGGACTTGACAAATCTCCGGTCTTAGGAATCAATACCGTGCGTCCTTCTACTAGCCACTGCGGGATGGGTTGTTCTCCGATTAAGTAAGCAGTAAATATACGAGCTAGATGTTGGTGCGTAGAAGTGAACTTCTTCCACCAAAGTTGTTGATTTTATCTGGCCCTGGCGCTGAAAAGTTCTTAGTTCTAGCGATGACTTTCTTCACTTCTTGGGCAGTAATTAGTGGACAATCTTCCTCTGGATCCTGCAGCCATTGCATTTGGCAAAAGTTACGAAAGAGAGATATATCTGAAGCGTCTTCATTTAACTGATAAGTACCTCCCAGAACACTTGAATTTCTTCTCGGCTAGGCGGATTTTCAACGACACTTGACGTTTTATTGAACAGACGGGAAGGATGAGTTGAAAAGGTGGAATTTTCCTGAATCCATTCTACTCGCCGTTCAAGGCGCTGTTTTGCTGCTGAAAGAGATCTTATTTTTTGCGTCCAGTGCTGCTTGATCGTCACAAGTTTACACATGTTCAGCGTGTGATTTGCTTTCCTCAAGTTTCGAGCAAGTGCCCTAACTTTTGGAGTGTATTTTTTATTTGATGTTTTGTAGCTAATCACGCACTGAATATTTGATGCATGCCGTCTCGCCGTTTCACTTTTAAACTGAAGCTGTGCAATACGCTCACTTCATCTGGTCCATCAACACTGTTCCTCATAACATTCTACAAAGATTGGTAGCTCTAAAAAAGTATCCAGAGGTGAAACCTTCATCTCCAACTGTCCCGTCTGCCGCAGGAGGAGCAGGAGGAGCAGAAGTGGATGACGTAAACGTTCCAGTTGCGTCGGGATTGGCTGCTTCAAGGAACCATGATCGTAGCTTCCGGAGCCTAGAACTTCTCTTCAATAACCAGGGCGAAACTCAGGCAATTGTTGTTGGACCTACTGCATCTCCGTTGAAAATCCCACTATCCCTTTTTCGGAAGTGGTTAAAAATCTGGGATATTTTCATAACTGTACCTTGTCCTGGAAGAAATAGGTACAGAGCACCTCGAGGAAACATATAGAATTCTACAACAACTATATAGGACAGGCTACATCACGAGAGCGACCGCCCCCAAGCCGCTGGACCTGAGAAGAGAAAAGTGGTGGTGGAACTCGAACTTGTGGCGATTGAGTCGACTTCTCCTCCGTCGACAGGCCTGATACAGGAGAATAAGGACTCTTTACCTACATCCACTCGGACACTTTTGGATAAGAGTCTAATCTACACCCCATTTTGACTACGGTTGTTTAGTATATAATGATTGGACTGACGATTTAAATTTAAAGCTCGAGCGTACGGTGAATGCCTGTGTCTGTTTTATCTACAATTTACCTTAATACGAACACACAGGGCCGGCTTTGTATTAAGGGCCGTCGGAGCCGCGGCCCCACATTTGGGGGCCCCACTAAACGCTCATTTAGGAAAAAAAATTATTTTGTCATCGCTAAAGGGCCCCCACAGTTTAACCGGCCCTACGAACACGTAACTCCATACAGACTTGAAGCTGGACTGCTGAATGCTGCCAAGAGATGACAATTCTTTATGGGTAATTTGTTCTGCACTCTTTTTAAGAACAAAAATCCTGAGTATTTATTAAACCTCTCCCAATTTGTAGACAGAGACCGTCGTAAGACATAAAATCCTTAAGATTCCTTTCCGCAGAATGTGTCAGCTTCAAGGGTCATTTACAGTAAGAGGTGCTTGGTTATAGAATAAAGTAGCGTACGATATTAGAAATGCAACTTCCCTGTAGCATTTAAAAAATCTCTTTTTCAAATATTTGTACAACCCTCCTAACCCAAATCTTTAAATTACTCATTGGCAAACTTTGATATTTAATTCTCGAACATTTCGTCTTTGATTTCCTTTTGTTTTTATTATACATTGTAAATTTTTATTTCTTATAAACACAGTTTTTCTTACTTTATTTCTACCTAACATGTACAAGAGCTACTAATTAACTACTTAAGGCCATGTAACGAGTGGGTGCCGTGACCAAGCTAGTCCACAATTTTTCTTTTCCAACTAACGTCTAAACGAAATAAGATATCGGCTTCAAGGAGCTGTGCAGTGCCCTCATAACACCTGAGGGCACTGGCCCACCTATCACTACCGGGGAGGTGAAAAACGTATTAAGAGGCATAAAGAACTATTCCGCTCCGGGACCAGATGGTATCAAGAACTTCTGGGGGAACAACATTCCTTCAACCTACCAGCATCTGGTCCACATTTTCACCTCATATCTTAAATCGGAAGAACCTATTCCGGAGTGGCTGGTAGAAGGGCGCACAGTGCTCCTGCCAAAGACGGACAACTTAGCTGAGCCTAAAAATTACAGGCCAATAACTTGTCTGAACACACTATATAAGATCTTCACAGCTATCCCAAATTATAGGATTGTTCGGACAATTGGACCTGTGTGGCGAGAGATGTATGAACAACGTAGCTCAAAGAAAGGCGTAGCAGGATGTCGGGAAAACCTGATCATCGATGGATGTGTCTGTAAAGACGCAGCATTCTATCAGCGTTACCTATCGAAGGCCTGGATTGATTACCGGAAAGCTTTTGATTCAACCTCCCATAGACTTATCATCTGTCTGTTGGAAAGCTTAAAGGTTCATCCACACATCGTGAGGTGCATAGAGAGATTAATTCCGCTTTGGAAAACCAGATTTTCTATCTTATCTGGAAAACATTGTGTGATCACTAACAGTGTCACCTTTCAGAGAGGTGTATTTCAGGGCGACACCATGAGCCATCTCCTCTTTTGCCTCTCATTTTTGCCACTATCTCTCGCACTTCGCCATTCCGAATGGTACCTCTGCGGCAAACCTGGAAATCGAAAGCATAAAGTCACTCATGTATTTTACATGGATGATCTTAAGATCTATGCCAAAAATCAAGAGAGACTACATCTAGCTCTAAACATTGTCAAAGAGTACACTCAAGAAATTGGAATGGAGTTCGGGTTAGAAAAACGCGCCAAGGTTCATTTGAAGAAGGGAAAACTTAATGGAATCCCGGAAGACCTTGAGCTCGTCGACAGAAGCGCTATACGACACATTGGCGCTAAAGAGACCTATAATAACCTGGGCGTGACACAGAGCCGCATTCAGGACGTGACACCTATAAAGGACACTCTCTGATGCAGATACAAACGTCTCATTCGACAGATTTGGTCTTCCGAACTGTCGGCGAGGAACAAAGTATCTGCGACAAACATGCTTGCCGTCCCGGTAGTACTCTATTCATTTGGAGTGGTTCCATGTACGAAGGACGAGCTCAGAAAGCACAGGAGAAAAACATCCGCGAACAGCTCCTCGAGAAGATGCACGGCATCTTCCACAGAAATGTGGAGGATCTGTCGATGTCATATGAGCTAACGTTGGCTTTCCTTAAATCACCCGGATTGAAGTCGGGCACGGAGGGTTTTATTTTGGCATGCCAAGATGGTGTCATTTCCACTCTAGCATACTGTCGCCACATTTTGAGCCAAGACATTCCCCAGGATAGCTGCACTGCGTGTCATGCACACCCCGAGCATCTAGGACACGTACTATCTGGTTGTCCAACTCATGCGGGAACGACGTACATCCAAAGGCACAATGAGGCACTAAGTGTGCTTTATTACCATCTCTGTCACTCTTACGGCATCAGCCTAAATAGCGCTCGGCTAAACGCTGCCAGGGAAATAGAGTCAATTGTCGAGAATGAGAAGTGTCGGATATACTGGAAATTCATATTTTCGACAATCGTTTCTGTTGCGCACTAGAGGCCTGATATAGTTCTTCTTGACTTCGAGAAACGAACCATGTTCGTTATCGAATTTTCGGCTCCAGCTGACAAAAACATCATAGCCAAGGAGAATGAAAAGAAAGAGAGGTATGAAGAACTTATAAGGAAGTTGCGACGGCTATACCCGGAATATTCCGTTAAGCTAATCGCCTTGATGATCTGCGCTCCTGGAGGTGCCAAGGTTTCACTGATTAATAGCCAGAAAAGCATCCCTGCGTGTCACGAAAATGCTCAGACACTTGCGGGGAAAATGCAGAAGGCGGTCGTCCTTGGGTCGCTCCGTGTCCTCAGGGTGCACGAGACTTTTGCCGGATCATCGTATTGAATTCGTCGCAGACTGTAACAACCTATCTCACGGTCGTGAGACGTGGTTACAGCTGAAAATTTTACAGCGATTTCGCTGGGAGCGGGTACAATTTTTCAGATTAGCACCTGCTCCCAGCGAAATCCTGCTTCTGGGGGAACAAGTTTCCTTCAACCCACCAGCATCTGGCCCGCATTTTCACCTCATATCTAAAGTCGGAAGACCCTATTCCGAAAAGATTGGAGGAAGGATGCACAGTGCTCCTCCAGAAGATGGGCAACTTTTATGACTCTAAGAATCACAGGCCAATAACTTTTCGGAACATGCTACATAAGACCTTCACAGCTACTCGAAATGATTGGATTTCGCGGACAATCGTACCTGTGTGTCTAGAGATGTACGAACAACGTGGCTCAAAGAAAGGCGTAGTAGGATGTCGTGAGAACCTGCTTATCGATAGATGTGTCTGCAAAAACATAGCATCCTACCAGCGCTGCCTATCGATGGCCTAGATTGACAACCGAAAAGCTTTCGATTCAGGCTCCAATACACTTATCATCGATCTGTTGGAAAGCTTAGATTCGTCCACATATCGTGAGGTGCATCGAGAGATTGATGCCGCTTTGGCTAACCAGATTTGCTATATGACTTGGAAAACATCGTGTGATACCTAACAACGTCACCTTTCAGAGAGGTGTCTTTCAGGGCGACACCATGAGACCTCTCCCTTTTGCTTCACATTATTGCCACTATATCTCGTACTTCGGCATTCCCAAGAGCACTTCTGCGGCAAACCTGATCTCAAGATCTATGCTAAAAATAAACAACTAGATCTGGTTAGAAAAATGCGCCAAGGTTCATTTTAAGCAAGGATAACTTAATGGCCACAATGTCGCATTCAGGATGTAACATCTATTAAGAATCCTCTTCGATGTAGATACAAACGTCTTATCCGACAGATTTGGTCCTCTTAACTATCGACGAGGAACAAAGTATCTGCTACAAACATGCTTGCCGTCCTGGTAGTGATTTATTCATTTTGAAGTGGTTCCATGGACCAAGGACGAGCTCAGATACCTCGATATCGGGTCAAGAAAGGTTATGCACCTGAACAAAAGCATGCACTTCAAGTCCTCTGTTCCGTGACTTTACATCGCACACCGCCAAGGTGGTCGCAAAATACTCAAGCTTGACTTCAAGCGACTAACTATGTTCGTTATCGAATTTTCGGCACCAGCCAACAAGAATATCACAGCCAAGGAGAATCAGAAGAAATAGGGGTGCAGAGCTTTCACTGGTTAATAGCCTGAAAAGCATCCCTGTGTTTCGGCGAAATGCTAAGACATATCAAGCGGCCGTAAGACATGGTTACAGCTGAAACGTTACTGCGATTTCGCTGGGAGCGGGTGCAATTTTGTAGAATGGCACCCGCTCCCGGTGCAATTCCGCGGTTGTCCTTATGACAAACTTTTAATTATATATAACTTACAAAATAGGTTAAACCACTGCAGAGTCCTACTACCTCGTGTGTCTTGAGAACACATCTCGTAAGTGCCTTAGCATATTTTTGGCACGCGGGATTGGCTTTAAGGTTACGAACTAGTGACAGTTTCACACTTGCAAGAGCACCTATCACAAGGACAATTACTTGTACCGAATATTTTGGGTACATTCTTTGCAGCTCCCTTTTAAGGTCTTGATATCTCTCCTCCTTTTCTTTCTCCTTGGCAGTGATCTTGTATTCGGACTGGGCCGAGAATTCGAGTGTGCAACGGATACTACTGTCCGAAAATGGACAAAGAGCGACAAAGATGGTTATAAAGCACTCTTAGCCGCCTGCTCCGCGACTTTGTAAAGGAACGCTCCTTTGCCAATAATCTCGTGTTTCCTGACCATTTTTAGGAGAGGATCACTGCCATTTGCAACGATGTAAGTTGTACTTAGTAAAATTCGGTTATGAAGACATTGAAGATTCAGAAGTCCGCGACCGCCTTGACGGTGTGAGATGTATAACCGCGGAACGGAAGAATTGATTTGCAAGCTCTTATGCATATGCATGATCTTACGCGTGATGATATCAAGAGCCATAAGCTCGTTCTTCGTCCATTGAACCACCCCAAACGAGTAGAGTAGAACCGGGACGGCAAGCATGTTAGTCGCAGATACCTTGTTCAACGCTGACAGATTTGAAGACCAAATGTATCGAAGAAGATGCTTGTATGTGCTTTGGAGAGACTCCTTCATTGATGTTACGTCCTTAATGAGGCTTAGAGGCACGCTCAGGTATGTATAGGTCTCTTCAGTGTCAAGATGTCCGATAACACTTATATACACAAGCTCAGGGTCATCGGGAACGCCAATAATCTTTCCTTTCTTCAGATGAATCTTGGCACACTTGTCCAATCCAAAGTCCGTGCCAATCTCTTCAGTGTACTTCTTGACGATATTTAAAGCACTCTGAAGTTTGCTTTTACCAGAAGCATAGATCTTCAGGTCATCCATACAAAATACATGAGTGACCCTATGCTCTCGATGATTAGTGTCGCCGCAGAGGTATCCAGGAGTATTTCGTATTGCGAGAGATAGAGGCAGAAGTGCGATGCAAAAGAGCAAAGGGATCATGGTATAGCCTTGAATGACGCCCCTTTGAAAGGTGACGTTGTTCGTTGTCACACGATAATTTCCAGATGCAATAGTAAATCAAGATTTTCATCAGATAGATGATAAGTCTACGAGAGGTTGAATCGAAAGCTTTCCGGTAGTCAATCCAGGCCATTGGCAGGTCGTTCTTCGTATATCTCTCTCCACACAGATTAAATTCTTCGATGGGTCAGCGAGAAACTGTTGATTCTCCCTGGCCCATCTCTTCCTCTTCTGTATTCTCCTTCTTGCGACAGATAACACCTGTATTTCGTCAACAATATGATGCTTTATTGTCAGCAGCTTTGACTTGTTCAGTGTGTGAATTTAGATCCTCCGTGCTTGGGCGAACTTTCGAACCCTTTCCGTGAACGGTCTACCAGATGTTATGTAGTCAATCACACATTGAATACGGGACGCATTCTGTCTTGTCCACCCAATATTCTTTTTCAATTGATGTAAGCGTCTTTTGGTCTTTTGATTTATCGTGGGTTTTAGCCTTCGATTTGAATCAGCCAAAGCTCTCGCAGCACCATAAACTGAACAATTGATGGTCCAGAGGTCGAACTCTTCTGAGTTATCCTCACGAAGGGCGGCATCCCTTTCAGCCGATCGCCACATCGCGATCATCTCTCAGAAGGTGCCTGCTTTCCGCGGCTTGTTCATACAGCCAATGCAGATAATACTTGTAATAGTTTTCAAAATTAGAAAAATTTGCTATTTGTAACTTTTTAAATTGTAAATGAAGTAAATTTATTTAAATTGAGTTTTAGTACACTTTTTAATAACTTTTTTGTAGTAAATTGTAAATAAACTTTTCTTTAGACGAAGTATGAAAAATCATAACACAATGAAGGTTATATTTTTTATAAGATGCTATAATATTGTTAATAAAATTTTTAATTATACAAAAAATAGACCAATTGATCGAAATTTAACTGTAATATCTTGAACACATTATATTTTCTATGTAACAAATAAGAACTGTAAGAAACATAATAGGTTAAATTATCGATTGCGATTCTGGCCAACACGTACCCTAAAATATCCTAACACAAAAGAGAGGTTGTGATTGTATCTCGAAAACTGAAGCCACATTCTCTCTTCACCTATTGGTTGGATTCAAATTCACCGCCTATGCTTTAGAATCGATATCAGAATGGATATCAGCGGAATGTATTATGAAGCCAATGCATGCGCACCGAAGTGCGATTTAGAATCATGTTTAGGTTAATAACAGAGCTGCGTATTATGAAGCCAAGGCATGTGCATAATTCATGTATTTTCGATTAATGATAGCTGACGATATGGACATAAGAACTCATTGCTCAGCATGACATGGGGGGAGGGGGCTCCAGTCTATAAGAGGAAAACCAGCTGGATTTTGAGCAATTTTCAACTGATTTGAGTAATCGAATTGATTCAAAAGGATTTGAAATATTTCAGAGTATCTTGAAAGATTACAAGGTATTTTCGGAAGCTTTAAAAAGTTTCGAGTGATTTTTAAATATTTAAAATAAATCTTTAGGAAATTTTAAAATATTGCAAGGAATTTTCATGAGTTTAAAAAAATTTTAAATGATTTTTAGAAACTGGAAATATTTGAGGGAATTTTGTACGTATTTGTTTCAAGAATTTCAAGGGATTTTGAAGGATTAGGAGAGTTTTAGATAATTTAAAAAAAATGCAAGGCATTTTCAAAAGATTTACACAATTTAATGCAGTTTAAAATTTTTTTAGAGAATTTGAAAACTTTTAGAGTATTTCAAAATATTCCAAGGAATTTTCAGTTGATTTCAGTAATTTATTTCATTTCAGAAAATTTGAAACATTTTAGAGTATTTAAAAAATTTTCACGGCATTTTCGAAAGTTTTACAACATTTTAAGGAATATAACAAAAACTTTATGGGTTTGAAAAGTTTTAGAGTATTTTAAAAGATTTCAAGTGATTTTAAAGATTTCAAAGAACTTGACAAATTTTAGGGAATTTTTAAAGATTC
>CAKNWT010092999.1:0-10249 GCA_932066315.1 Andricus coriarius | reverse complement strand
AAAAGGATAAGTTTTTAACAAAAAATGGAATAGTTTAATCTTTAGTTTGAAAAATTACTTTTTGACGAATAAACAACAAATTTCAACCAGTTGAATTCAACGAAGTAGAAGAGTTTTCAACTAAAAATTCCATTTTTAACCAAATAGTTTAACTTTCTACCAAATCATGAATTTTCAAGGCAAGAAGAATAATTTTCTACAAAACAGTTAAATTTTCAATCCAAAAATACGACATTTGAACAAAAAAGTTCATTTCAATCCAAATAATTCAATCCTCAATTAAACTTATGCATCTGCAACTAAAAAAATTAATTTTTCACAAATTAGTTTAACTTTAAACCAACTACTGGATTTTTCTGCCAAAAAGAATGAATACCTAACGAAACTTGTAATAGTTGACACTTCAACCAAAAAAGATTTCAAATCGAAATGAAAAACAGTTGAATTAAATAAAGAAGACGTATTTTCCACAAAATAGTCGAATTCTTATCCAAATCACATTCATTTTCAACCAACCAGTTGTATTTGTAACTAAAAAGCATAGATTTTCAATTCTCAATTTAAAAAACGATTTTTTAACAAAATAAATCAATTTTCAACCAAAGAGGTAAATCTTTAACCAAAAAAATGATTTTTTAACAAGCTAGTTCAACTTTCAACCAAGTAGTAGATTTTTGAACCAAACGAGATGAATTCCAAACCAAAAATATAAAAGTAGACTTTTCAACCAAAAAAATAAACTTTCAGCCAAAAATAGATGGATTTTCGCATTTCATCGAAAAACGAGAAAAGGGGGAAGTTTCTTGATAACTGGGGAAAAAATAAGAATTCTTTAAAAAATAGGAAAAGAGTGGAATATGGGAAAGAGTGTTAAGTCTTAAATATCAAAGTTCATTTCACACTTATTATGTTTAATAGTTTTTGGCGCGACCCCCTTCACCCCTTAAATTGGTAACGTAGTTTATGGACGGCCCCTACCCTACAATCGTATCATAACTTAAAGAAAAATACTATCGCTCTTGGCAATTGGTGTGATTAATAGGTAACAATTTCTATCGACGTTAATATTATTCCGAATGAATAAAGAAAGGTTTCTTCTGATGTAAAAATAATTGTTGGTATGTTCGAATAGATCCGCCACTGAGTAGGGATCGCGACGATTTACTTCTGTCACTTGCACCACAAACAGGATATTTACATTTGCCAGGAAAACTGTTCTCGATCCAATCAAAGTTCCAGAGGCTTGCGCGATCTTTTGAAAATTTCCGACCCCTTGAACGCCTTACTTGCAAACAGGTCGCTGTGTATCTCTTTCGAAAGGTTGTAATTATCACCTTATAAAAAGTCATCCAAACCCGCTACCTCAGTGATTAATAACGCACTTTCGAGCCAAATTTCGGGAATTATAACGTTGGCGACGAAACCTGAATATCTGTCTCTGAATACTTATGTATATTGTATATGATTATCAATATAACGAGAGACGCGGCGTTATGTTTTATTCACGAAGAGCAAAGTACATCAAATTTAAGTCTTTCAAATGAATATACTAAAAAGGCTATACTTTTCGGAACAAGTCATGTAAATTCTGGGAGGCATTTCTCAGGGATCAATTACTGAGAAAAAAATAAAGTTACGGTAACAAAAAATAATTTTTTTTAGAAGCTTTTGTTCGTTTTACTAAAATTTGGTTGTGATTAATACATAAATGGTTGGTGTTTTAAGTTATACAGTTTGTTACTTTTACTAAGTCATTCGGTTGCTCGTACCGAAACATAACTATATAACTAGTGTCAGGTATTTTTCGGGGAAATTCTATGACTATTTTGTGAATTGAAAAGTTTTGCTGTTCAGAGTTAGATTCCTGAAGAAAGTGACACTAGTTGCAGCGATTTTTCTCGATTTAACTTTACAATGTAGTATTACGAACACAGCTTCTTTATATTGTTTTACACGATAAAACCAAATGCTCTCTAACAGTATACAGAGCCTTTTCTTTAGCAAGTTTTCTAATTATTTTCGTGTATAATAGTTTTTTCTCCGCTAGCTTTGAAAAATCTATTGAACACTTCAGCACTTCCTCCTGATAAAAATACATCAGAAAAATTGTAAAAAATATCAAAGATTAAAAAATAGATAAACAACATAATTGGAAAATGCGTAGGTTTGACTTTTTTAGAGTTATTTTTTGCAGTAGATAAGATTTTGATTCCTTATTCTCATCAATTAATGTTCTAATCTATTCTTTTTAGTACAGAAACCTGATTCGCTACTTTTTTGCATATTATTTTCGATTTCCAAAATTTTTTTCTGCAATCACAACCAACATACTTTTTTTTTGATACGCCGTTTTACGTAGTTTATTACATTTTAAGATGGTTTCTTTAGAAAGTTAATTCTTTTTGGTTGAAAAGTCTACAATTATATTTTTGGTTGAGAATTATCTTTTTTGGTTAGCAATTTTATTATTTGTTTGAAAATTCAACAATCATGTTGAAAAGTCATCTCTTTTGGTGAATAATTTAACTATTTTTGGAGCAAATTTAATTATTTTTGTATAAAATATTCAACTATATTTATCAAGGATACGAACGAAATTTAAGGGCATTTCTTGATATTTGACAATTATTTCTACAAATTTAAAATAATTTGGCTAAAAACTAAGTTCATCATTGAAAAGTATCAAAAACGTAATTAGCCTACAAAGAACTAATGTCCAAATAATGTGACAGTGATGTTTTATATAGAAAAGAACGAAACTTTCGTTAAGTTCATTTCGTTTCTTTCGACACAAAACTTTGACGAAACAACATTTTGACATTGTGGCTCTGTAGCCGCATTAATTTTTAGTACTTTTTCATGCTTAGTATAGTTTTCAGGTAAATTATCTCGAATTTACAGAAGTAATTAATTTACTTTTATATTGAAAATTCATCCTTTCGGGTTAAGAATTTAACTCTTTTGTAGAAAACTCGTCGCTTTGGCTTAAAAATTCCACAATTTGGTTGAAAATTTTTTTCTTTCTTGACTTAAAAATCTTGATTGGTTGAAAACCCAATTATTTTGTAGATAATTCGTCTTTTTCGTTTGAAAGTCCATCTTTTATTATAGAAATTTAATTTTTTCTTGGTTTAAAATGCAACTGTTTTGTTGAAGTTACATCTATTTTGGTTGAGGATTCAACTATTTTATTGAAAATTCACCAAATTGGTTACAAAATTATATTCATTGTTATTCTTGTTTTGCCTACTGGTATTATATCACCAATTAAATGTTAATATAAGTCCAGTAGAAAAAAAAAGAGTTAACATAAAATATAATTACTTACATAAATCTGGTAAGAACTATAACATCAAATATAAATTAAGCTTGATTAAAAGTAGAACTACTTTGTTAAAAATTCATTGTTTTGGTTGAAGATTCATAATTTTAGTTAAAAATTCGTCTTTTTCAGTAGAAAATTAATCTTCTTGGATGAAAATCCATGTTTCTGGTTAAAAATTCAATTATTTAAGTATATCGTTTTAGTCTAAAATCCATCTCTTTGCTTAAGAATTCGTCTTTTTTGTAGAATATTAATCTTCTTGGTTCAAAAATTAATCCATTTTGTAGAAATTCAATAATTGTATTTTAAATATATTACGAATTTAAAGCGTTTTAATGTCAATTTAATATTAGTACCTATATTAATTTGATTAAAGAGAATCAATTCCCCTATTTCTGTAAAAAAAAATCCTCCTTATTTCCCCCGTTTAGGAGATATTTCTGTTATGATTCTTAAAAAAATGAATCAAAAATTTATATGAATGGGGGAATAGTATAAAATTGGATCAAAGTTATTGATTTTAGGTGTTTTAGGGAATTTTTCAAATTGAAGGTGGAAAAAAGAGGATTAGATAAAAAAAGGAGCGAACTGCGATCTCTGATTTCTGTTTCTTTACAAAACAAAAAAGTTGTGCAGATACTTAGTATCCGGTTCCAAGTGACGGTTTGTGTAGGAGGCGTTTTTGGACCGATATTCGATGTTCGTATAACGTAATAATGAAGGACGCGTCACCTTCGAACCAAAAGCTGGTGTCGGAAGTATAAGGAATACTGATAAACATAGCGAATATATCTTATTCAAATTAAAAAAATTTTAAATGAGAGTACAGTACCGGCCAAAATTGTGAGTTCAATTTTCGTTTCTTAACGTCGACTTTTCTGCATGCTTCAGGGAAGTAAATATAACAAATGGAAACTTTGCTAAATTAAATCTTAAAATCTCCTCTTTGAAATGAGACCAAAAACATGATGAAATATTTACTGGTTTTCGACTTATCATGAAAAATGCTGTCATCTTTCTTCTGATTTTCGTCTTGGGCACGCTTCCACATTTCTATGATGATTCCAAAAAACGTAAATATTTAATTATGTTCTTGATCTCATTTTAAAGAGGAGATTTTATACTTTAATTAAGCAAAGTTTGCCATTTTTTCTATTCACTTCCCTGAAGCATGGAGAAAGTGGAAGTTAAGATTCGAAAAGTGGTCATAAAAAGAAGGGCACGTTTTCAATACGATTTTTTGTAGTATATTGATAATTTTGGCTGACACTGTACATGAGTACAATATGCAAATTGCACTTTACCATGCATAAGCTAACGTGCCTTGCGGCTGCTATTCATAGGTAATATCGAAGATTTTATATGCGTTGAGTGCCGGAATGTGGAGGCGTACTCGCATTATATTCCTTATAGGTTAAACCAACCCGCCCACTTACCGTGTCCCAATACCTGGCAGCGATATGTCAACAACTACTTTCCACTCGTGACATCGAGTTTATCGCGCCTCTGCGAAGTCCAGCTTTATAAAACCGATTACCAGTATGGCGGCAGTTTCCTTATCATCCAAGCCAAAACTCACGATTGCAGTATTTTGCCCTCAAAATTCCAAAAGCGGAATGAAAAACAAATGTAAAAAAATTTGCGTCACTTAGCCTCATTTTAAAAAAGGGAGCTGAGAAGACCCTAAACAGTATTTCTATTTGGAATTAAAAATGTTAAATTATAATCGGGCATTAATGGGGTTTCAAGATAGGTGTATATGTTTAATTATTTACTTTTAAACTCTCGCCGATACGACTAACAAATTATTGGATGACATCTAGGCACGAATGATATTAAAATCTGGTTTTCACTAAGGAGACCTTGATTTGCATCAATTCCAACCTAAACTAGTAATTTATGTGTTATTTTTAAGTTTATTGACAATATACTAATATCCCGGGTTTATTAATCCTTCATATAACAATGATATTGATTAATTTCAATAATTCAATGTGAAAAATTGTATTAATTTTGGCTATTTTTGACATATGTAATCATTGCTTGCCTTTTGAAAATGCGCGCCGTGCGATATCAACGCCACTGTGGTGTGAACGACAACGCGAAGTTGGTTGTGTTTCTGGCCTAAGTGAGAGAATATCATTGCTCCAGACAAAAAGTGAATGATTTATATTAATTTGATTCGCTGGCGAGGAAATAAGTGTCGTATGGTGCTGAGAGATCATCGGCTTCCCGAACCTTCAGCCTTCGAAAGACTCCAAGAAAAAGCGTATTCTTTGTAAAGAGTTATAAATGTACTTTTTCATTGGAAAGTAATCTTTATTCTGTAGAATTATTTTAATTTTGAAAACTAAGGCATTTTTTGAAAAACCTGTGAGGGCTCTGACAAGTTTTCCCTAAGTAGGGCAATCATATGGAAAAGCGTGACAAGCTATATGTGGCCCATATGTCAGTTTACCAGATCAGGGCCACGCCGAAATAGAGCAAACTAGGCAGAACTTTACTAGGCCCATATCAAGATTTCTGCACGGAATTCGAGGGAACGGGGTTCAGTGGAAGTAAGATTGCGAACTCAGATAACGTTTAGTATGTTTCCTGAGGATACATTTTAACAAACTTTGATTCACACTCTTCCCCATTCCCCTCTTTTCCCCTTTTTTAAAAAGAATTCTTATTTTTCAAAGTTAATTAATAGAATCCTATTAGAAAATGTAACCATTATTGATGTTTCATGGTAGAAAATTAATCTTCTAGTTAGCAAATTAATGTTTTTGGTTTAAAATTCAACTCTTTTGTTTAACATTTGTCTTTTTGTATGACACTTTGACTATTTTTTGAAAATTAGTCTTTTTTGGTTGAAAATTAATTTTTCTAACTGAAAATGTAACTATTCTATTTATGGTTGAAAATTGATATTTTCTAGTTGAAAATTCATGTATTTTGTTGAAATTTGTCTTTTTGGTAGAAAATTAATTTTCTTTGTTGAGAATTCATTCTTTTGGTAAAAAATTTAACTGTTTTTGGGAACATAATTTGTTTTTATTGAGGATTCAACTATTTTGTTGAAAATTTGTCTTCTTAGTTTTAAATATCAACTATGAATTGTTTCGTTGAGATTTCATCTTTTTGGTTGAAGAATCGACTGCTTGATTTTAAGTTGAACTACTTTGTAAAATTTTTTTTTTTTAAAGATTCATCATTTTTGGTTAAAAATTAAACTATTTGGTTGTAAATTAACTTTTTTGTTGAAAATTTATATTTTTGGGTTGAAAATTCAATAGTTTTGTAGAAAATTTGTATTTTTAAATTAAAAATTCAACAAATTGAATAATTAATAGAAAATTAAAGTATTTGGTTGAAAATTACCTTTCTTGTTAAAAATTCATATTTTTGTTTGAAGATTCAACTATTTAGCAGAAAATTGAACTATTTGGTGAAAAATTAAACTATTTATTTGAAAATTTCACTATTTTGCTAGAAATTCTTTTTTTGTTGTTGATAAAAATTAATAATTTTATCAAAAATTCAACTATTCCATCTGTGGTTGAGAGTTGCTATTTTTAAGTTAAAAATTTAACCAGTTGGTTACAAATTGATCTTTTTTAGTTGTAAATTCCACTATTGGATTGCAATTTTCATGTATTTTCTTAAAAATTCGTCTTTTTGAGTAGAATATGAATCTTTTTTGTTGAAAATTAATCTTGTTGATTGAGCATTGAACTATTTCGTGAAAATTTATATTTTTTAAGTTTTTACTTAAAAAATTATTATTTTTTTTAGTTGCAAATTTATCTCTTTGTTTCTATTCTGTTTGGAATCTTTTTGATAGATACGTTGATTTTTTGGTTGATAATTATCTCTTTCATTTAAGGATTCAAGAATTGTATTGAAATTTAAATTTTCTTGTAAGTAATCGACTGTTTTAGATGAAAATTCAACTGTTGGTTAAAATTTTAACTTCTTCTTTGAAGATTCAGTTTTTTATTTGAAGTATCACTATATTAATTGAAAATGCTTCCCTTTGGTTGAAATTGTACCAGTTTTGCTAAAAATTGATTTTTTGTTTTTTAAAAAATTCAACTTTTTAGTTCAGATTTCACCTTTCGTTTTTTATTTTCGTCTTTGGGTCGGGGATTCAATAGTTTGGTTGAAAAATAAACTATTTTGTTGAAAAGTCGCCTTTTCTATATGTATTGTACTATTTTTGATTCAAATATCAACTATTATATTTTTCGTTGAGAATCCATCTTCTCTGGTTGAAGATTCAACTACTTGGTTGAAACTTGATTTACTTCGTTTAAAAATATTTTTTTTTTTTTTTTGGTTGAAGATTCATCATGTTACCTGAAAATTTAATTATTGGTAATATTTTTACTTGAAGTATTAGGAATGGGAAGCATTTTAATTTTAAATTCATATTATTGCCTAAATTATTTTATTCAAAAGAATTGATTTAATTATTTACTTAATCAAATTACTTGTCAATAGCCGCAGTACAGAGAGTAACACTATATATCCCCTATTTTCGTGAAAAATATATTTTAAAAGTGTCTTTCGTTCTAATGTCTTGAATTTCTGTTTATGAGTCTGAAAAGATGGATCGAAACCTTTTAAAGAGAGGGAAAATTAGATAAAAAATTCTGGATTGTCAGGTGTTTTGGGGGATTTTTTAAATTGAAGCGTAAAAAGGGAAGAGAAGGGGATTAGGTAAAAAGGGGACGGACTCTGATACCTGATTATGATAGATGGGCCTTATATTTTCAGGACTTATAATTTTGGGTCTTATATTTTGGGCTTGATATTTGGGGTCTTATGATTTTGGGCCTTGTGCTTTTGAGGTAAATTCTTTTTTAAATTAAAATTGGTTGATAAGGAATATAATGAGATCAGGGAAAATTGAAAGGTACCTGTAAAATGTATCCGGCACTGTTGCCGGGTGCAATCTGTCTTCTTGCATATCAATCAAGCAGGTAGTACAACCTTACTATACAGCGATTGGCAGCCTACCTGATGCGAGTACTCTCCTTCTCCTGGTACTCCCCCTTCTCTTTTCCAGAACCACGTCGAGGAACGAAAGAAAGAATGATACATTGATCTCCCTCCACAATTCCACTCCTCACGACTAGCAATTGCACATTCGTATAAACAGAAATAATTGGATCAAACTGATAAAAAGAAGTCAATCTGACAATAAAAAAGGAAAGAAGACTTTAATATCAATTATTATAACTAAATAATAAAAAAGACAATTCAAATTTGAAGAAGCTTTTAGAAATTGATGAAACTTAAATTTTGAAGGAAACGTTGGAAAAAAATTTCCTGACAATTCCAGGTTTTTTCCAGGTACATATATCAAGATGTTTCCAGTTATAATTTTTCATAGTACGGAGCCATTCAAGTATTTCGAATTTTTTTAAACAATTGACTCGGAATATGTATCAAATTTCTCAAGTTTATTTAAAATGATTTCCGAAACAAAAAGATGATTTTTCAATGTATAAAGACGAATTTTCAACAAAAGCCATGCATTTTGAACTAAAAGAGAACGATTTTAAACCAAATAGTTGAGTTTTTAACTAAAAAATATGAATCTTTAACCAAAAATGGAATAGTACAATTTCGATTTGAAAATATTGATTTTCAACCAAAAATAAATACAAATTTTCATTAAAAGAGTCAAATCTCCAACCAAAGTGATAAGTTGTCAATTAAAATGAAGAATCTTTAACTGGAATATTTGAATTTTCCACCAAGAGGATCAATTTACTAATAAAAAAATGAATTTTGAACAAAATACATAAATCTTTAACTAAAAAAGATACATTTTCAACCAAAAATTAAATAGTTAAATTTTCAATTAAAAAGATTAATTGTCAAGAAAAAATAAAAACAATTTTTGAAAAAAATAGTTCAATTTTCAACTGAAGCGATAAATAGTTTTCAACCAATAATTAAATAGTTAACTTTTCAGTTAAAAAATTATATTTCAACCCAAGAGATTAGTTTTCAACTAACATGATGGAAAAATCAAAAGGATTTGTTCAGATATCAGATAAAAAATTACTTTGAAAAAAAAAGTTAAAAAAATAGATGAATTTTCAACTAAAAATGTAATAGTTTATATTTCCACAAAAAAAATTTTAATTTAAAATAAGAAACAGTTGAATTTAATCAAAAAGATGAACTCTCAACGAAAAATGTAATAGTTGATGTATCAACCAAAAATCATTTTAAATTAAATCAAATACAATTGAATAAATTTTTTTTTTTATTTCAACAAAATAGTTTAATCCTCAACCAAAAAATATTATCTTTCAACGAAAAAGTAGAATTTTGAACCAAAAGAACGAATTTTTAACCAAGAAGATTAATTTTCTACCAAAAAATACGAATTTTCAACAGAATACATGAATTTTCTTCTAAATAATAGAAACTTTCAACCAAAAATTAAAGAGTTAAACTTTTAGTTGTAAAAATTAATTTTTAAGTATAGAATTTTTAACTAAAATGATGGAATATTCAGCTAAATTAGTTACATTTTCAGTAAAAAAATAATTGAAAAAATTAACCATTTTCAACAAAAAGGTTAACATTTTAACTGGTATAGTTCAATTTTCAATTAAAACCATTAATTTTCAAAAAAAAAATTTGCAACAAAATTTTTTAAATTTCAACCAAAGGGATGAATTTTAAATTAATATTATAAATTTTCAACATTTTTTTTCAATTTTTTTTTTAAAAACATAAATTTTTAACAAAAGAGTTTAACCTTCAACCAAATTTAATTGAACTTTAAACCAAAAAAGATTAATTTTCAACAAAAAATATAATAGTTGATATTTCAACCAAAAAAGATTAAATGTTCAAATAAAAAAAAGTCGAATTTAACCAAAACAGAGAAATTTACAGCTGAGAAAGATTCTT
>CAKNWT010092997.1:0-13134 GCA_932066315.1 Andricus coriarius | reverse complement strand
TAGGTTCTTTCCTAAATTTATAAACTACAAATTTTCCCAGATGTAAAAAGACAATTTTATTCTTATAAATTGAATTTACACGCATTTACGAATATTGCGTCTTTTTTATCATTTTGCAAATTTTTAAAGTCGTATTTATTAGGTTCTTTCCTATTTTGATAAACTCTAAATTTTCCCAGACGTAAAAAAAGACAATTTTATTCTACTGTAAAGGACTGGATAAACATAAACAACGACACGGAATCTTTTTTAAACTGTTTTAAGCTCTGACGAGGGAAACCAGCTGTGTTTCCGAAACGTAATCGATTCGAATTTCTTTTAAATAAATTTTAACTATGAATCTGGAAGATGTAGTATTTATTATGTTCTTTCCTAAATTTATAAACTATGATTTTACAGAAAATTCATCCGATACAATAATTTAGGGCTCTGGGAATATAATAATCAAAATTTAAAAAAAATGTTCAAGCAATTTTTGTTTAAACGATCCCACTAAAAATAAATTAAACATATCTATTTTCTTACCCTCCGTTAAGGCTTATTTAGGGGTTTCCCGAATATGATATTTAAACAGTAAAAAAAATTGTTTAAACAATTATTGTTTGAACAAATTTACCAAAAATATTTCTTTTGTTTTCATGTCCCTTGCGTAATTTCAGGCTCATTTAAGACTCCTGAAATAACGTCGACCGAAAGTCGAGAGATTTTTCCTTTGCCCTTTTTTTGTGATATATGGTGTTGTGAAGAAAATTATAAAACCCATTCTTTTCACTCGCATAATTTAGGGCTCATTGAGGACTAATGTGAGCCCGTAGTTGCAAATTTAGGGCAGTAAAACGTACTGAAAATAATATATCATTTATCATTTCAGGAAATTATAGGAAAAGAGCATTTTTCTGTGAATTTCATGCTAAAGACGGTATTTTTTTCAAAAGTTTTTTTTTCATTCGTAAGTGAATAGTTTCCAAGTAGTTTTAATAATATTTCAATTTTTGAAACAGTTATTATTTGTTTAAACAATATTCTTTGCTAGTAAATCGTGAAAATTTACTATTTTTGGGAGTAAATGATATAGGCAATAAGCATCAAAAATAATATTTATGTTTAACATATTTTCCAATTGTTTAAACAACTTCTATTTGTACAATTTTTACACAAAATCGTGAAAAGTTTATATTTTCTGGAATGAATGACACATTTAACGAGTAGTAAGAGTAATTTTTTTTTTAAGTTAATTGGGAAATATTAAAACATTGTTTTTACCTGTTAGTCGTGCGGAGTTATTATTGTGTGGAATTGTTGACGCAGTCAATGAATGCTAAGAGCGATATTTTTTATGAAAGACAGTTTATAATCAATTAAATAGTTAATATCACTTGCTCCTTTTCATAGGAAAGATGGAGAAAATTATACTTTTTTCGTATCTCTCACACTATGTCGCTTATTCTTTATTGCCTTATCCAAACGAAATCAATCAGGTAAAATAACTATCCATAGCGTAACTATAGAAAATTATTTAAAAACAATATTATTGTTAAAAAAAGTTAGGTTCTAAGTTCTGAGATATAATAATATACTGTATAATAACCGATGTAGTGTGAGAGATTCGAGAAAAGTAGAATTTTTTCCACTTTCCCTGTGCCGGGTAAGAAAATTGTGGTATGGGATTGACCTAGGAAAACATCCGATAAATCATACGCAAGTGATCTCTCAGATAGTATAGTAAAACTATGGCAAATGATATCTGAATTACATGAAAATAGAGATCAAGAATCATGATTTTCAAATGTCTAATAATAGTGTTTGTACTTCTGAAATAAGTAAAATATTAATTGTAACATAAATAGTTTAACTTTATATTATGTGAAGTTCAAAATTAAACAGTTTACCCACGTAACAATTTGATTAAACCTTTTTATCCTATTAATATCATGTTTAGGAATCAAAGGTTTTGGATCGCCCACCAATATATATGATATAAGAAACATAGGTTGTCCATTGTAGGACCGTTGTATCTTGTATATCGTCACGAACAATATTCACAACATACTTGCCTCACGAAATTACTTGAATCGGGAACTTTTTAATTTTTCGGAGAAGCGGTCATTTATGATACATTATTTTTTACTCCGTTGGTAGGATCTATTAAAAAAACGTGCAGTTCTGTGTCCTATACTTTTGCCATACTTACGTATAACTGAAGTATAATCTATACTTCAGATATACTCAAGTATAGATGAAGTATATTCCATACTTGTGCCGTAGAGGGACCTATCTTCCATCTACGCTTATGCTATATATCCGCTGTACTTCAGGAGCCTTAAATGAGCCTGAAATTATGCAAGGAAAATGAAAAAAAAATTTTTTAGTAAATTTGTTCAAACAAGAATTGTTCAAACAATTTTGTTTACTGTTCAAACATCATATTCGGGAAGCCCTAAATGAACCTCAACGTAGAGTAAGAAAATAAATATGTGACTGTCGCCCAAGAAAGGGACCTACTGCGCGGTAGCTTCATTTTACAGGAGTAGTGATTAAAGGGGCGTTATAATACAGGAACTCCATAAGAGGGCCTCACTTTGCAGATTAATGTCAAATAGAATTTTTCAGATATAGGAATAATATTTCTCACTATGAAAGAGCAAATAAAAATCTATCGATTGGTGTGACAAACTAAAAATCGATTTTTTCCGTATTAGGTTAAGCAAAAATGGTTTAAAAATATATTTTTTTAACATTTTTATTATTATATTCCTAGAGCCCTAATTGAGCCCTAAATTATGAAATAGGCTACATCTCCATGCCTCTATTGTGTTGTGCCAGCTTAACATACCTCTGTTTGTACATCAGTGCTCAAAAAACAATCCTTAAATCATCAAAACATTATTACCTATAATTTAAAAAATTATATTCTGATCCGATACTTAATTAACAAAATAAAAATCAGTGTTTGGTAATAAAACTTGTTTATAACAATTATCATTACAAATTAACCATTTTTTTTAATTTCACGAATCCCTAAATATTAAACCCAAGTCACGCTAAGCATGTCAAAACATTTTCCAAGAAGATGAAACAAAATGACGATATCTCTGTAACCAGAAGAGTTTACATCTTTTTTTTTGTATGAAGGGTGATTTCATATATATCCTGATATAAACAAAATTTAAAAGAGAGAATTTCGCGAAAAGTTGAATCAATAATTTGTTAAAACTTTTTTTCAGACATAATTTCACAATTTTTCATGTAAATTTTTATAGCTTAAAAGTGTATAATTTCATCTCTGATATATCCAAAGTTCAACAAAATTCAAGCATCGGTTCCGGAAATGACGAGAATTCAAAAAAGAAAAATAAGACAACCAAAATTCAATATGGCGTAACTCCCAAAATCTAATTTTTTTTTTAAATCCTTCGGGGCCAAAATATATCTTATATAGCATTATCTTTTAACAAGTTTTCATTAAAATCGAACGACCACTTGCAGATTTTCTAAAAAATTTAAACTGTTACATATAATTTTGAAAATGGAATTCAGATACACATTTCAAAACAGCACAAGCATTTTAAGAACTTATATTATTGTGACAGAAATATGTTGAATATAAATAAACTTTTATTATACGAATTATACCTAATATTCAATTATATGACCTTAAAATAAATGATCAATATATGTTATTTAATAGAGAAAAATAAAAATTAAATCTTTACTTAATTTAACATTTCGAAAAAAATTAATAATTTAATATTGAATTAATCAGTTTACCACATAAAAAGCATTAAACAATTATTTTAATTGAAACATTCAAATAATTTCTGCTTTATATATTTTTTAACTTGAAATTTCATTTCCGAAAATTCGAATTGTTAACAAGTTTTTATACTAATTTTCAAAAAAATTGAAACATAATATTTAGATATACTTTTGAAAATTGAATTCAGATACTCTTTAAGCATTAATCTATCATATATTCGTAACCTTTTATACTAATGTCAACAAAAAAATTAAAACATATTTATATATAATTTTGAAATTTAAATTCAAGTAATCATTTCACAACATCACAAGCATTGTCCGAAATTACATAAATTGTAATAGAAGTATTTCAAAGACAAATAAACTTTTATGATACAAATTATATCCAATATTCAATTATATAACCTTCAAGTAAATTATGAATTTAGGTTACTTAATTTTTAAAAACTAAATTTTAATCTTTATTTCATTTAATATCAGGGAAGACATTAATCAGCTAATAATTAATTGATCATTTCACAAAATAAGAAGCTTTAAACTTTAGTTTTCATTACAACATTCAAATAATTTTTATTTAATGTTTTTTCAAAATTTTAACATTAATTTATGAAAATTTGATTTATTAATAACCTCTTAAACTAATTCCAGAAAAGGTAAGTTCCATTGAAATAAATAAATAATTAATGAATCAGTTGACAAAATAGAAAGCACTAAACAATTATTTTCATTTAAAAATTCAAATAATTTTCACGTTCTATTCTTCTTTAAATTAGGAAATTCATGTTTATGCATTCAATGTATTATAGACCTTTAAAACTAATTAAAAAAAATCAAAATATATTTACATATTAATTAATCATTTCACAAGATAAAAAGCAATAAACACTTATTTTAATTAAAACATTCGAATAATTTTTACTTTATATTTTTCTGAAAAATTGAATTCATATTAAACTTTTAAATTAATTTCATATAAAATTAAAATATATGTAAGGTAAATGTCCCAGTAATCGTGATGGTCCCAGTAATCGTGAAACTTGGTTATAGTTTGAATATATTGTTAAAAAAAGTTGTTCAAAGTAACATTTAATGATAAACCCCACTTATTTTTAGCATTTTATAATAGCAAATAGAAATTATATTCATTGAAATTAAATAAAATGGAAGAAAATTCGCATCACGATTACTGGGACTGAGGTCACGATTACTGGGGCGTTTACCTTACATATAGTATTGAAAGCAGAATTCAGATACTTATTTCACATCACAAAAATTTACAAAAATTATAGAATTGCAATAGAGGTATTTTAAACGTAATTAATCTTTAATTATAAAAATTATCGCCTATATGCAATTACATCGCCTTCAAGTAAATAATCAAGTTATTCACATTATTTAAACAAATTAAAATGTAGTCTTTGTGTAATTTGATATTATGAAAAAATGAATCAGCTAACCATTAATTAATCTATTCACAACATAAAAAGCATTAATCTATCATTTTCATTCAAACATTCAAATAATTTTTACTTAACGTTTTTTAAAATTTTCACTTTTATTTCTGAAAAGATGAGTTATTAGTATCCTATTATAGTAATTTGAGAAAAAATTAAAATATATTTAGATATAATTTTGAAAATTAAATTCAGATAATCATTTCACAACATCACAAACATTGACAGGAATTACATAATTGCAATAGAGGTACATTAAATGTAAATAAACTTTTATTATACAAATTGTAGCCAATATTCAATTATATAACCCTAAAGTAAATAATCGATTCATGTACTTAACGTAAACAAATTAAAATTAATCTCTTAAACTAATTGCAGCATATGTAAGTTTTAATTGAATTATTTAATGATTAATCAATCAGATCACAAAATAAAAAGCATTAAACAGTGATTTTTATTAAAACATTGAAATAATTTTTACTTCACATTTGTTTTAAACTTGAAATTTCATTTCTGAAAATTTGAATGATTAATAACATTTAATTGTAATTTTCGAAAAAATTGAAACATAATATTTAGATATCATTTTGAAAATTGAATTCTGTTCATTCGAACATTCAAATAATTGTTACTTTACATGTTTTTAAATTTTTGCTTTTATTTCTGAAAATATGATTTATTAGATAATCATTTAACAACATCACAAACATTGATAGAAATTGCATGATTGGAATACAGGTATTTTAAATGTAAATAAACTTATATTATACAAATTAAAGTCAATATTCCATTACATAACCCTAAAGTAAATAATCCATTTATGTATTTAATTGAAACAAATTCAAAAATCAATCTTTATGTAATTTAATATTGTGAACAAAATGAATCAGTTAATAATTAATCAAGCAGTTCAAAAAATAGAAGCATTAAACTTAAACTTTCATTAAAACATAAAAATAGTTTTTACCTTACATTTTTTTTAAATTTCTACTTTTATTTCTAAAAATTTGATTTATTTGTAAACTTTGAAACTACTTGCAGAAAATATAGGTTTTAGTAGAATCAGTCAATAATTAATTAATCGGCTCATAACATAAAAAAGCATTACACAATTATTTTAAATTAAATATTCAAATAATTTTTACATTATATTCTCCTTTAAATTTGAAATTGCATTTCTATACATTTAATTTATTGATAACCTATTGAACTAATTAAAAAAAAAATGAAAATATAATAATATATAATAGCCCATATTATAATATATAATATCCCATATTCAATTACATAACATAATTTAAAATTTGTAACAAAATTAATCGACTGATAATTAATTAAATTGTTTGCAACATAAAAAGCATCAGAATATTATTTTCGTTTAAAGATTCAAATAATTTTTACTTTATATTGTTTTAAACTTGAAATTTCATTTATGAAAATTCGAATTAATAATAACTTTTTATACTAATTTTCGATAAGATTATAACAAAATATTTAGATATAATTTTGAAAATAATTTTCATTGAAACATTCAAATAATTGTCACTGTATATATATTTAAAAAATTTTAACTTTCATTTTTGAAAATTTGATTTTAAACTAATTCCAGAATTATATATATATATATATATGTTTATTTGTTCGAAATTGAATTTCTATACATTTAATTTAATAAGAATCCTTAAAAATAATTTAAAATTAAAATATATGTGCATATCATTTTTCAAATTTAACTCATATATAGTCAAATTTGAGTAGGGGAAAGTGGGGTGTGGTGTCTGTGCGGGGCACGGTGACTTTTACCAATAATTCTCGTATTACTTGATTTTCACATTTTTTTTTTCACATAAAATAGCTTTCTTAAGTACCAAAGAGAGTTATTTTACGTAAAAAAACTAATATGAAAATGAACCAACACGAGCATTAGTTGCAAGAGTCACCGTGCCCCGCACTGACACCATACCCCACTTTCCCCTATTGAGAGAGTCAATCAAACACAAAAAATACATGAATTGTACTTTATAATATATCACTGTGGTGACGCCACGAACTGAGCCCATTTTGTCATTCACCTAATCTAATATAGTAGAATATAAATACAATAATATCGGCCGAAATGTAAGGCGCATATCATGATAAAGAAGAACATCTGTGACTGGATTAGAAATGTAGAAAAATTAATGAAATACATTTTATTTTACGCCATGCATTGAGAAAGTTAGTCATAAAAAACAAAGATATAATATCTTTAATAACAACTTATACTGAAAAAAATATAGTAAAAATACATAGATCGAAATAATTATTGATGATCGATAAAATGAGAAATCTACTTTTTTACTACTATTACTTTCAATAACAGCTGTTCTTTTTTAATGAATGATTATTATTATGCATAATACATATATAAATTTAATTTAGGTGAATTTTCGGTGACTTTGTTGATATATTTAAAATGTATTTCACTATTTTTTGGTGACCTCTATATTAAAATTAAAACCAACAGAAGTATAAAAGTAGATTTCTTATTTTATCGATCACCGATAATAGGGAGATTTTGCATAGCGTTCCGTAGCTTGTGGTAAACACTAAAGTCACGTGTTGACGTTACTTCTCGCTCTGCGAGTTTAGCGTTACCCTGTCCGCTATCCAACGTACGTTAGCGTATCATTTAATACAACATGGCGACTATCATATCTGGACCAATGGAGGTTACCTGTTTTTATATGCAGGAAAATTTAATATTGCAATCGAGCAAATTACGCATGTCGCAACCCACTATGCATTTATATGTATGCTTCTATCGTAAGGGGGGCCTTTTCATATATTTATAAGCGGGAAAAATACGGGAATCATCAGGGGATTTCTTGGGCAAGATTTAGTAGATACCCTCCCAGAAAAAAAGAAAGTATGGATACGAATTGAATTGAAAAGACTAAGGAACCCTGCAAATCCCGCTTTTCTACAATGACGCATTGGACTTATGTGTCAATACGTGTAAATTCGTAAAGATGGTATTTCAATTTTGAATCTTTCTATACGTACACGTACGGTGCAGAAGTCTAAAGTCAGCGAATACACTTCAATGCGTCAGCACGCAAACGCTTCAACATTGGTCAATGCGTCTGAATCCGTGAGGGTAAAATGCACGCTTGAATTCGCCCCAATGCTTCACGGCGAATTTCAGCAAGTGTTGATTTATACAATTTAATCCGTAACAGAAAAACCAACATGCGGGGCAAATATAATTTTTTGTAAATGTTTAGTAACTTGTCTCGTAGCTCAGTAGCGAGTACCCTGGACTGATACACGAGGGATCGCTGTTTCAAGTCTCGACACATGCACTTTTTATTATTTTTTTTCTAATTGACCTTGACCGCGCATTCATATGAATTTACATGCATTCAATTCGCGCTGTCTCAATTCATCTGAATGCGTCTCAATGCGTTTGAACGAATCAGACAATGGGATTTACACGCATTACAAAAACGTTAATTCGCCCCAATCCGTATCAATTATTTTTTGTTTGCTGGGCTGCTCTACTATTCCAGTTAAATATTCCACAATTTTAGTTGAGAATTATCCCTTTGCTTGAACATTAATTTTTTTACCTGAAAATTCAATTGTTCATTATTTAGTTGACAATTTATCTTTTTTAGATGAAAATTTGTCTTTTTTGGTAGAAATTAACCTTCCTTGTTGAAAATTTGAAAGTTCTGTCAAACAAAATTTCTTAAAATTATGCCTACTTCATTAATTAACTTCTGATGAAAATTCTACTTTGAAAGTTCTGCTTTCTTTATCATTTTTTGAACTGTTGTTTCATCATCTATGAATCTTCTAAGAAGATTACCCAAATTATCAAGCCGACAAAGTACTTTCGATCATGATACGTTGTTCTTTATTACTTTCAGCATTTGGTAATACGGCGAATGAGTCGAGCGACAAGCGCGGTTGTCACTAAACTTCAGAGTTATTTGAAAACACGCACTATTGAAAATTAACACGAGAGATTATTGCCAATCTCAAGAACGGTCCGGGCCAATCGCAACACTTGAAGGGTCGGGGAACAAAAGGGCCTATACCACAAATTTTTCGAAAATGACTTTTACACATTTTTGGACTCCTTAACCAAACGCCGTTTCAAGGGTGTAAACTAAACAAATTATAAAAAATGTTTTTATTTTTTTAAATTCATCAAAGAGAGTCAAGGTCCTATCTAACAGGGTTACCGAGCGAACGTTTTTCTGACGTCCTGAAAAATTTGGAGAAACAGGGCTAGGCCCTTTTTTTCCCCGACCCTTCACTTACCAAGCTCGCGCTGCTGTTGCCATTAAGGGGCCTTCCCCGCATTGCAAATTTATAAGGCAGTTTCCGGCCGCACAGTTGAATATTTTGGTCTGATTTTTGGCATACCTCATCTACGTATGGGTCTCTTTTGCTGCTAAGTCTCGCTTTTTTGAAAAAATGTTTATATTTGAAGTTATTAACAAAAAGAAAAGAACAATAGAAAAAAAATGCAGTGAATCTCAGTGCTGGCTGAGTTTGTATTTTCGAGATCTAGCCCGCGGACCCTCTTGAAATTTACGAGGCAGGCTCCCCGGAGAGCGAGTGGAGACTCGGGAGCGTGTCGAATTACACGAGATTTATGACCCTTCCATTGTTATGAGATGCGGGCCAGTTCAAAAAACTAAAATTATGAAAGTATCGCTTGCTTCAATCTTAATTAGCAGAAATGTTTTATTCGTATAATTTCAAGAAATTGAAAAAAAGATTCATGAAAATCGGATGATATTTGCAGTAATAATAGAAATTTTCAAGTGCACACGCTAGTACAGCGAGATGCACCACGGTATGGGAGGAAATGCATTTTTTTCGTTCAAATGGCCTACAGCCTTCAACTTTGCCTCAATCCGCAACTAATTTTTTTTAAATTGAAGGGCGCTAAATTTCCAAGAGAACCGTGGCCAGAGATTCTTGCATTTCCATTTCTTTATTTATTATATGTCTACTTCAAGTATGAGAAAATCGAGTTTTTTCACAAAATCATTGTTTACTCTTCAATAGCGGTTTGCATCTACTGAAAATCATGTTAAATCGATGCAAGAGTACTCCCAGAATGCAAATCATTTGGTGATTGTCTGTTTGAATTGTTATAAACAAATGACATTAACAAACAGCCACGTACTGCAATTTTGGTTTAAAAATATTTCTTTGCAGATGAATATGCTTTTAATTATATTGAGAGTGACAGTTAGTCGCAATTATCATGAGACATCAACAATTGTAAATGTTGTAAACAATTTTTTCCGAAAATTAGAATTCGTTTCTTCCTTCATTATCTGAAATTATGTAGATATTGAAATGAAATAAGTAAATACAAAAACTTTGTCCTGGAAAATAATGGTTTTTGCACTATACTTCGAATGTTTGTGAGAGAGATTTGCAGTAACTGTTTCTATGTCAAATTCACAAGAAACAGTTATTATTTAATTTTAAATATTACGATTCGTACATTTTGAACAATATTGTAATTGTTATTGAGAAAAGTTTGTTCTTCTCTGACAATAGTTGGTATTATCGTGAGAGTCATTTTTAGTGACAATTTTTTTATAAAACGTTATTTGTTTGGAAAATTGCGGAATTTTTGCTTTTGCAATTTCCGATGTTCCTTTATAATTAAAATTGCTGCCGATATTATTGAAAAAGAACATAGGTTCAATTACGTATGTTCAAATACAAATCGTAAACAAATGAAATAAGTAAATACAAACCTGTGTCCTTTTCGGCCTGCAAAATATTTTTTCTTGCACTGAAATTGCTTCAAATTTTTGTGAGACAGTTTCTCTGTCACTAATTCGATGTAAACATTAACATTACATCATTATTATTGTCCATTCTTGCAATCTTCAATGTCACGAATTTTTCATGTATTAAAAAAATTCATTTAGTGATCCATTTCACGAGATCAATACACGAGTCAGCGAAGGCCAAAATACACATACCATGACAGAAAATCTGTATCGGAATTATCTCGAATGATTCAGTGGAGTCCAACTTTGATAAAATCGCTCATTTCCAGATGTCGCAATAAAACTGTTGTTTATTGTACATGAAAATAGACATAAAAAATATATAATAAAATAATTGTATGTGTTATATTTTACATTACAGATCCACATTTTTATATCGAAAACTGCTCGAAGGAAAAAATTGAAATTGAAAATGAAAGAAAAAAACGTTATTAACAGAATTTACTACTCCTCGAAATCATTCAGTATTATGTTTTATTCAGAAAATCCGATTTCAAAAATATTTTCGGAAAAATAATTTTTAAGCAAATTATATTTCTTTGGACAATTACAACAATGGTTAATATATTCTTTATATACACTATACAGTCAGAGAAGTATGTATTTTACTCAATTTTTGTCTAGTTCCTGAAATAACTGCTTAAACAAATCAAAATTGTTTAAACAAATAGAAATTTATTAAAAATTAAAAGATATGTATCAAAATTATATAATTGTTCACCAAAAATTAGCACAGGATACCCATTTTAAAAAAACCTGGTCATCTCTGGGTCATTTTTTAGGCATGTTGAGAATATTCAATAAGCAATTATTTAAATAATTACCTAATGTTTGTCAACAAAATTACTACTCCAAGCAATGACAAACTATTACATGTCAATCAGGAAATGCGGTTATTTTTTATATTCTTTAGGAATAAATAATTCTTTAAATAAGTTTTATTTGTTTAAACAATTAAACATTGCTTGCAAATGTCATGGGAAATATTCAAATTGTCCATTATTTATTATTTGCATAAAACAGACGACGGAAATTGCTGAAAAGTAACAATAACACGTAAAAAGGTATTTCTTTATTTTTGGGTCATATTTGGGGCGCTGTGAGGGGGATGGGGGTAAAAGGGTGGGTTAACAATAAAACTTATTCATATGGTATTATTACGATTCGTATGTATTTGACAGTATTGTAATTTTTATTGAAAACAGTTTTTTCTTCTCTGGAAATAGTTGCAATTATCGTGACGGTCATTGTCAGTAACAGTTTCTATAAAACGTTATACGCAATTTGTTTTGAAAATTGTTGGATTTTTGATTTTTAAATTTCGGATTTTCGTTTATCATTTACCCTGTTGCAGATATTATTGAAAAGAACGTAGGTTCAATTATATTTGTTAAAATGCAAATCCTAAACAAATGAAATAAGTACATACAAAACTGTGGCCTTTTTGGCATGCAAAATACTTTTTCTTGCACTGAAAATGCTTCAAATTTTGCTGAGACAGATTGTCTGTCACTAATTCTATGTAAAAAGTAAGCATTGGATCATTCCTATTGTCTATTCTTGTAATCTGAAATATCACGAATTATTCATGTATTAAAAAAAGCCATTTATTGATCCATTTTATTAGATCAATAAATGGGTTACCTGAGGTTACCAATTGTATATTCTTGATTTTTTATGAAAATAGTTATTTCAAATCTATCTCACACGATCTTGAAGCTGTTTGAGTGAACAAAAATTCTGTTCAGGCCTAAGTGCCATTTGATTGCCACATTGACACCTGTTGTGTGTTAACAAATATGATGAAACTTATGTTATTTTGAAGGATTTCTGAGTCGATTTAGATAATGAAATACAATGCCAAATCAAAAAACAACAAATAAATGTAAAGTTTTCGTACAAATTGTTACTGCCGATGACTAGCGCAATGATTTCAAGTATTATATTTCCAGAGAAGAATACACATTACAATATTTTTTAATACATACAACTTTCGTTATATTTTAAATTATACTTATTTCTTGTGAATTATTTCTTGTGCATTCTTGTGAATTTGAGATAGAAACAGTTACTGCAAATCTCTCTCACAAACATTCGAAGTATAG
>CAKNWT010092972.1:0-10872 GCA_932066315.1 Andricus coriarius | reverse complement strand
ACCTAGTGTACATTTTATGTGTACAAAAGTGATTCATGTTGGATTATTTCCTTATAAGCCCGAGCTTAAAGGTATGTAAAACATTAAAATCGATCATTAGCTATGGTATGTTCGATTCTTAGAATAAATGTAAACAAAGCGTCAAAATAACAAATATTTCACCTCACTTTTAACGTAACCTGTGAAATCTCGTGCAGTACATTCATAATTAATTACTGTGTCGTATTGCTTGTTTTTTTTTATTGTTAAACAAAGAGAAACTCAAACATCGAATTGTCAATTATAACATAAATTTGATACATGTAAAACTTGAAGAAAAAAGAACAATGTAAAGCTTTTTTTACATTAGTAAAAATAGATATTTGTTCATTTGAAATATGGAAATTCACACTTTCCCACGTTTTGTACTGCGCAATAATACTGCGAACGGTTTTCTTATAGAAACGCATATTAAATGAGCTGAAATCAGACATCTAATATCTTTTGAACGCAATTTTATTATTTTTCATAGTTTTCTTCGGGTTTTAACGTTCACATTTTATGTTGAAC
Organism: Andricus coriarius; assembly: GCA_932066315.1. Classification (NCBI taxonomy): domain Eukaryota; kingdom Metazoa; phylum Arthropoda; class Insecta; order Hymenoptera; family Cynipidae; genus Andricus; species Andricus coriarius. The sequence goes on along the minus strand of CAKNWT010092972.1, from coordinate 10,323 downwards.
ATTCATCCAGAACATCTTTATCCAAGGCCTTTAAATATTTGACGAAACATAAAATAAACAATGATTAGTTAGCCCTATAGTACATAAATTTGATTTTATATCAAAACAAATTTTTTTTAAGTGGACTAAAAATAATTTTTAATAACGAACAGTTTTCCTGATATTTAATTTCTTATATGTATAATAAAATGAACAATTTGTTTGATTGACAAATTCAAGGTTGGGCCCGAAAAAAACCTTCAGGTTCGGCCGTTTCTCTCGCGGACATTCTCGGAGCGTCAGCTATGAAATGCATTGATCGCGACCGACGTTAAAGTGGTGGGGGTAGCGCTCGAGCGAGAAATTGGAGAAGCGGACATTCTCGGGGCGGCCATTATCGGAGCTTGGACTGTATCTTTTTTGATCTCCTCGTCCCTATCTCATTGTGTCATACATCTATCAACGTCTATCTTGATCTATCTATTTTTCAATCCGAATTCTAGCCTATCTTTTTCAATGCCCTCTTCTCTATCTCATCCTATCCTTCATTTATTAACGTCTATCTTTTTCTATCTATTTTTCAATCTGAATTCACGTCTAGCATTTTCAATACCCTCTTCTCTGTGTCATCCTATCCTTTATCTGTCCACGTCAATATTATTCCATCTGTGAATTAATCCAAATTTTCATCTATGATTTTCAGTCTCCTCTTCCCTATCTCATTGTACCACACATCTATCAACGACTATCTTTTTCTATCTATTTTTCGATTTTAATTCACGTCATTCTTTTCCAATCTTCTTTTCTCTATCTCATCCTATCCTTTATCTATCCACGTCAATATTTTTCTATCCCCGAATTAATATAAATTTCCATCTATCTTTTTCAATCCCCTCTTCTCTATCTCATCCTATCCTGCATTTATCTACGTCAATCTTTTTATATATCTCTGTTAATCTAAAGCTGCGTCAATCTTTTTCAACCGCCTCTTATTTTATCTTATCTTGTCCTTTATATATATTCGTAAATATTTACTATCTCTCTGCCAATATAAATTCCCGTCTATCTTTTCTAATCTCATCTTCCCCATCTCATGAATATAATTTTCTATCTATTTTTCAATCTAAATTCACGTCTCTCTTTATCCATCCTCTATTCTCTGCCTCAGCTTACCCTGTATCTATTTAAGTCAAAGTTTTTCTATCTCTGTTAATCTAAATGCCTGTCTAACGTTTTTTAATATCCTCTTCTCTATCTCATCCTATATTACATCTAGCAACGTCTATCTTTTCCTATCTTGTCGTTTATCTAAACTTACGTCGATCATTTTCAATCCTCTCTTCTCTATCTAGCCCTGTCCTTTATCGATCCACGTCAACTTGAAAGTTTTGCTCTGCTTGAAGTGGAAAGATTGAGAAAGATAGAAATTGGGGAATAGAAAAAGATAGAATTATTGTATCTCTCCTTTTGTCATTCAGTGTGTCACTTTGCATCCCTGAAACGTTATATTTTCCTATCCCTAACCTTGATCATTTTCTATCTCTTACTCCTCCTTTCATAATCGAGGACTCTAATCTTTTTCTATCCGTAAGTATATTCTCGGAATTTCTTTAATTCAAGGATGGTAAATAAGAACACTTCTATTACTCTTACAATGAGAAACACTACGTTCTTTATTTTCACTTTACTCTTTATATAAACGCAAGGCTCTTTTACACGAAAGCTGTAGGCCGGTCAAAGTTCGGCAATCGACTGACTCATTGACCTGCGTAAAAAACGCTCGAGAGCTCACAGGGCGTTCGATCCCTGTTTTCACTTAGATCGTTCCTAGATGGCGACTCTTATACCTAAATGCCCTAATCCAATCGATAAAGCTCAGCTCATTCCTCACACTCCCTCCCTTTATCAATTAGACAAAGCCATTATACTGGTATTATAAAATAAAATTTATAAAAAAAATGTGAAAATACAAAAGTTATAAAAAGTAAAAACTTAATATAAAATTTATATAAAGAAAACATCTTAAACTAATCTTTATCTATTAATACTCTTTCTCCTAAATATTATTTATCTCTTGAGATCATCTTTATTTCTCTTGTACTCTTTACTCTTGTTTCTTGCGTTTACCTGTGAACAAACAAAAATGTACTATTAATATATAAATATATTTTTATGAAATATGTATCTCTAAAATCTCTAGTCTCTAGATGAATTTTAATTCAACATCTTATCTCTTAAATATTTATGTGCTTCTAATGGCAAAGGTTTTGTCATTATATCAGCCAAATTCTCTTTAGTTGCAATCCAACTAACTCTAACTTTTCGTTCATCAACACATTGTTTAACAAAATCTCCATGAGTATTAGCCATATGCTTTCGATTACCAGTTTCCTCTCTTTCTAGAAGACTCTGATTAATATTCTCTAAGTTTTCATCAAACATTTTGAGTTTGTGACTTCCATCCTTCTTAGTGCAGTCACCGGCTGATTTATTGTCACACCAAATTATCACTGGAAAAAGAGTTTTTCCAATTATATATCTGATTGACTTATCTAAAGAAATCAACTCTTGACATGCATCACTCATTGACAAATATTCAGCTTGACATGTCGAAAGAGTCACATAAGACTGCTTATGACTTCTCCAAGCTATAACATCTCTAAAAAGTTTAATAATGTAACCTCCCATAGATGTTGAATCTTGACAATCACTAAAGCTTGCATCAGTTAATGCTTCTAGTTCTACAGTTTCAGCTCTATAATTTAATCCCTTATCAGTAGTACCTCTTGAATATCTGAAAATTATCCTAACATCCATCCAATCTTCTTCACTTGGCTCTAGTTGTTTTCTCGCCAAATAATTTACAGCAAACGTAATATCTGGACGAGTAGCATTTAACAAATACATTAGACTTCCAATGGCCTCTCTATAAGGTACTCGCTTCATTTCTTGATCTTCAAGATTCTTTGTTACACCTTCTTCCATTTTTCTCTTTTTATCTCTATTAGTTACCTGTCGAGTAACCATTGGAGTACTCTGAGGTTTGCAATCTTGCATGTTGAATCTCTCTCAAACATTTTCTATGTAGTTTGCTTGATGTAATACCAAACTGTTTTCATTTTTATTCCATTCTATGGATATACCTAGAAAACTTTTATGTTCTCCAAGATCTTTCATCTCAAATGCTTTGCTTAAATGATTCTTGATTTCATTTAATTCATCTCCATCGTTGCTAGCAATTAGAATATTAGCTACATATAGCAATATGACTGCCATTTTCCCTGCTTTTCTCCAAGTAAAAAGACAAGGTTCATGCAAGTCATTCTCTAATCCTAATTTTAAAGTTTCTTCTGAAAATCTCTTATTCCACTTCTTCGGACTTATTTTTAAACCATATAAGGCTCTCTCTAATTTACACACTTTAGTCTCTTTTGTGTGTTTGTGCAATTCTAGACCTTCTGGAATTTCCATGTAGATCTCTTCCTCTAAAACTCCATTTAAAAATGCAGTTTTTACATCTAGCTGACAGGCAAACAAATCATACTTGTTTATAATTGCAAGTAATGATCGAACGACTGGTAGTCTAGAAACAGGTGCATACGTTTTCTTTAAATCGTACACATTTCTGTCTTTGAAACCTCTAATAACAAGTCGTGCTTTAAATCGTATTGACCCATCAGCCTCTAATTTCTTCTTAAAAATCCATTTTGAGTCTATAACATTTGCCTTTTTACCATTTAACATCACTCTGGGTCTATCGACTAATTTCCATACATTATTTGCTTGCATAGAATCAAGTTTATCTTCGATTGCTTCCTTCCAACACTCTTTATCTTTACACGACATAGCTTCTTGATAATTAAGCGGATCTCTATTTAATGATGCTATCAAACAATGTATTAATTCATCTTCTCTATTTTGTTTTGCCTCTTTACCTAAAACGTCTGTATATCCAGCATAATTGATAAAACTTATATCTTTTATTGGCCTACTCATAAAGACATTTTTAGTTTTATCTTCACACTCTAATTTTCTCTTAGTTTTACTTCTTGTTGCAGGACCTTCAGCTTTATTCTGCACACATTCCTTTTGTTTAGTGCTATTATTTAATTGCTTTTTAGATCTTCCTTTCTTTTTAGGCTCGACAATTTTCGACTCTTCTATTTGGTCAGATTTATCATCTTTAAACTCTTTCATCCAGTTACGATCATTCTCTTCTGTTGACTCTTGTAAGGTTTGATCAACTTGACCACTCTTATAAACATCTTTATACACTACTTTTTCATTGAATTTAACATGTCGAGATTCTATGAATTTGCGTGTGCTTGGATGCCACAATAAATAGCCAGTGCTTTTATATCCCACTAATACAGCTTTTATTACTCTTTGATCAAACTTCGAATTTGGTTTTGGTACTTTTACTTAACCTATACAACCAAATCTTTTAATTTGATTGAAATAACATCTTGCATTTGGAGCAAATTTCTCTAAAGGTATTCTAAACTCTATAGTTTTGTGAGGCGACCGGTTGTATGCGTGCACAGCAGCATCGACAGCCAACTCCCACATACTTTTAGGTAAACCTGAATCAAACATGTAGGCTCTTACTTTTTCTTGAATTGTTTTATTAAATCGGTCAGCTACTCCGTTGTGCTCTGGAGTGTAAAGCAGCGATAACTCAGTTTCTATTTTCTCTTTTCTTAATATCTCAAAAAATTTTCCGCCAGTAAATTCAGTGCCTTGATCTGATCTAATATAACAGATCTTCTCATCTTTACCTAACAAGTTACGAGCAGATACTACGTACTTTTCAAATGCATCACCAGCTTCATCCTTAGACTTCACTGAGTAAGCCTTTGCAAATCTTGAGTAGTCATCTACGAAACCTACAATGAATCGTTAGAGTCCTATATGAAGTGGGTTTGATCGCTCCCATTGTATCCGTATGAATAACTTGTAAAGGTCTTTCTGCTCTTTTTGTTGTTTCTTTGAATGGCAATTTTTCCATTTTTGCCATTATGCAAACTTCACACTCTAAAATTGAATCGTCAAATTTAACGTTCTCTAAACTCTTAATAACTCTTCGTAACTTTTTTAAATAACTCAATGACGCATGACCCAATCTAAGATGCCACAACATCGCCTCGCTATACTTTTTGAAATTACTTGGCTTCTTCTCAGGTGAATGTGTGATGAACATTTCCTCTATATTCTGTAAAGACTCTAAATCATCTATTTTTATTGTATCTCTAGACATAGAGCTTTCATCGCAATCTGTAATAATGACTCTATTATCTAAAGGCTTCTCATTCTCCCTCCCAATCACACAACCAGCATTCTCTACCTCTCTAGTTTCTCCCTCCGAAACTGGCAACTCTTTATTTTGAATGCTTGTATGTGATTGTTCAGGAAGCTCATGATACGTAACTATTCTTGCATTGCAAGAATATCTCTTAAACTCTGAATTGTCATTATTTTTAATAACTTCAAAACTTACTACCCAATTTGGTTTTTCGTAAGTACCTTCTAAAATAGTTTTATTTGTCACTCTATTGCAAACTCTGAGAGATTTATCATCTAAATAAATGCTAAAACCTGCATCTGCCAATTTTCTCAGCGACAACAGATTTTCTGAGATATCTTCTGCTGCTATAACATCAGTCAACTTGAGAACATCTCCAGTGGCATCTGCTTGCAACAAAAGATTACCTTTGCCATCTATCACAATATCTGCAAATTCGTTTTTATTTGCACTCTTTATAACTCCATTCTCGCATTTATTAAAATCACTTAAAATAAAACTTTTGTTAACTATGTGATCTGACGCTCCAGAATCAGCTATAAAATTAACAGCCTCTCTAGACTCTAAAACAACTGTAAATAAAATCTTACCTGAATCATTTTTATTCATCGACTCTTTATTTCCTGATGCCTGATTCGCTTTTCCTTTCTTTTTATTTTTAAAGCCTTCTTGTTCATTCTTACTCTTATTTTTCGCACCTGATTCTTTCATACTCTTACTCTTATTATTTTTATTAAAATTTGTATACCTCTTATCTTTGTTTCTTTTATCACCGGAACCGCTGCTGACTTGATGACAATCTGGACCATTGTGGTTCTTTATAGCTTGACAATAGTAGCAAAACCATTTGCCAGTATTTTTAAGCCTACAATCCTTAGACCAGTGACCCGACCGTTGCATCTATAGCACTTATTTTCAGATGTTTGCTGACTGTTCTCATATGCTCTCTGAACTTTAATTTCTTCTTTAGTGTCAGTCTTTTTCTCTGCCTCTAGCTGTAAAAGAAAAGATTTAATTTCCTCTAAACTCATTTCTCTTTTATGTGACTGCCTGAACATCAAGTCAGAATTTCGAAGATCTACTACAGTCCAAGATACTGCTTGATAAAAAGCAGATCTTATCTCTTGTTCAGTAGGAGGTACAGTGTCTTCGCAAGCCTCATATTCTCTAATATAATGGAGTCAAAACGTTCACAGAAATCATTAACCTTTTCATCCTTTTTCATTTTAATTTGATACAGTTTTGCTCTAACGGAGGAGTGAGTTACATTTGACTCATTCTTTCTACATCCTCTTAATCTCTGTAAAATTTCTCTAGGGTCAGATACATTTAAAACCCTCTTGTGATAAGATTCATCAAGATGTCTGATAATTAAACCTCTAACAGTAGTTTTTCTCTTGAGTGCTTTTATTTCTGAAATTTAAAAGTCAAAGTTCGATTTCTGTGTTAGTTTATAATCTCCTTTTATGCAAATTTGATGATTTGTAGAATCATCCTCTACTTTATTAATAAACTGAATGCATTTATTCAATTTATCATTCTCTTCAGTATCAAGAACTCTAACTTTATGAGAATCAGTGCTATCATTTGATTTTCTCTTTTTCGATTCAGAATCTATCTCTTTATTTTGAACAAGGCTATTTTCATTTAAACTCTTTACCTCAATTCTTCTTAATTTAAGCTTTTCAGCTTCTAAATTATTTTCGGAAATTTGAATCATGCTAGACATCATAGAAATGCCTCCCTCCATGATTTTTCCAAGCGAAGTTAAAGCTGTCGTCAGCTTTTCATTAGCAGCTTCACTTCTCCCAATCAATTTTTCTTGCATCTCGTATAATTTCCTGCTTTCAGTAAATCCCATAGATCCACTTACAACAGGTACATTGCTCAATACCTTCGGTTTTGACAACGGTTTACTCTTCAACTATTGTTTTGCTGGAGAAAAAAACTCAAAATTAATACCTGGATTACTCTTAAACATTTAAATATCAGGTCCGATCATATATCTCTTTAAACTTGTTAATCTCTAGACAAAAATTTTTGTAACTCTTATCTTTATCTGTAGAAAAACTTTTTGTAACTCTTATCTCTATCTCTAGAAAACTTTTTTTTGAAATAATAAAATAAGCAAACTGACTACACAAGTAAAGAGTATGAAAATAGCACACAAAAACTGTCGCTTACTCTTACATGTATCATTTCTCTTAATCTTTTGTTGATTTTCAACTTCAACCACTTTGTCCTCTATAGATACCTCTTTGAATAATTTTCCTTGTTCTCCATCTGTTTCGTTTAGATTTGCACTAAAACTCAGTTCATCGCTATCCTAATCCACCAAAGCACGAAGCGTGTCGTCAGTATCTGTTTCCAGATAAACTTCTGCCATCTATTCCGGGATTTGAAACAAAAATCTTTTATAAGTCTTTATAATTAAAAAATAATTATAGACTTGAAAATCTTAGACTTTAATAATCTCTAATTATCATAACCAGGTATTCTCTACATTAATTTAAAGTCAAAAGAATTTTGTTTTCATGCTTCCGAATCACAAAGAACGCACAGCAATTCAATGTAACCAGAAACGAGAAACCAAGTGTCCATGCAGAGCCATTCGTATGCGCACACTATATTCCAATGTTTGATTTTAAGCACTGCTGATAAAATCTATTGGTTTAAGCTGATCAAGCACACATACGAGACCCTCACAAAAACTCATGGAATCTCTAGTCAACAATTAAATTCTACTTCACAGCAAGTTTTATCCAAAAGTTGACTCCGGTAGATTTTAATTTTGATCGTGAGCACAAAAGCTACCGAACATGACTAAAAAAAATTATTCTCTAAGATGACTCCAAATAGCATATTTTAATAATAACATAATTGTTATTATTAACTCTTACAATTCTCTAATTTTACAATTGCAATTGATTGACTTTATATGAGCATCTCTATACAAACGAATATTCAAGAAATAAATTTAGAAAACAGCAATTCAGAAAAGGTACTGCTTTCAAAATACATCTCCTGTTCGCTATACTTTTCGAGAGCTATGACTCACTAAAGAAACAGCGAGATTATAACCTAAACACCGCACTCGAAACTATACAAAGCACGCTCAAGCCTGTACGTCGCACTTATGTGCCGGCTATATATTGCGCGTTTAATGCGTGTCCACACTTTCACTTTTCTCTAAAATTTTCTGAATTAAAACTCTAATATTACACAAAACGTGTTCTCTAATTTAAGCATTCTCTAATCTTTTTACACTAATAATTTGAGAAACTCAAGTAAAAAAAATAATACTCTTTCACTTGAATTCTCATATGCATGTCAATCTAGTAACTACTTCCGGAAGTATTCTAAGCACCTCTTAATTGCCGGCATTAATAATCTTAAAGAGTACTCACCTCTAAATCCTCCATATACCTATAGTCACAAGAACAAAAGAAATCACTTTTCACACAGGGCTTTTTCGCGCAATGAAAGCGTGCCCTGGGCCGATAATCTCTCGGAATTTCTTTAATTCAATTATGGTAAATAAGAACACTTCTATTACTCTTACAATGAGAAACACTACGTTCTTTATTTTCACTTTACTCTTTATATAAACGCAAGGCTCTTTTACACGAAAGCTGTAGGCCGGTCAAAGTTCGGCAATCGACTGACTCATTGACCTGCGTAAAAAACGCTCGAGAGCTCACAGGGCGTTCGATCCCTGTTTTCACTTAGATCGCTCCTAGATGGCGACTCTTATACCTAAATGCCCTAATCCAATTGATAAAGCTCAGCTCATTCCTCACATATATCTATATCTATTACGAATTTTAATCTTTACATCTCTTACTCTATGTTCTGTAACCAAAGACCCTTATCCGTTTCTGTACTTCATTCTATCCCTTTAAGGCCATGTAACGAGTGGGTCACGTGACCAAGCTAGCCCTGAATTTTTCATTGTAAACTTACGTCCAAAATAAATAGGATATCGCGCTCAAAGTTTGAGAAATGAAAGAGGAGACACTAAAGTTCACGGCCTTAATATAAATTTTATTCTTTGTCTATCACTTTTTCTATCTTCCGCAATTGAGTATAGTCCGGGAGCTGGGTATATTCCCGTATGCATTGAGAGTGCCCCGACTGAAAGTATTTTGATCCCCTGAATCCGAATCCACAACTAGATTTTTCGAAAAAGTGGTAGAAATTTGTTTAAAGTGCAATTGTTTAAACAAATTATCAAAAAATGTTTTTGTTTAACGGGTCAAATATTTTTACATAATACGGCCTGTTTTAAGACGAAAAGGTCCCTTGCAATTTTTTCATAAAATGCATACTTCGTAAGCTATACATTTTTTAAGGTCGAAAATTTAACGTTTTTCATTAACTTTGAGTGTTAATAACTTTTGTATGTATGTATATCATTAAGCTATTTCCCTTTCGGCGAGCCTCTAGGGGTAAGCGTGACACTACCCGATTCGGGTAGTGTTTTTTAGGTGGATAGTTTCTTGTAGTAAATAACTATAAGTGTGGGCTCACCACACCCACGACCGGCAACAGCAACGCAGTAGTATCAGACGGTCACCCATCCAAGTACTAACCGCGCCCAACACTGCTTAACTTCAGTGATCTAACTTCAGTGATATAGTCAAACATTATAATAGATCAATCGCAGACGTACTTTTTGCAATTAACAACAACGCCTTTTCAGCTATTTATACGGCACGCGTCTTAGTAGACCTCTAAAAAAATTTTTTTTTTAACGGGACAAATTTTTTTTAGAGAATACGGCCTATTTCAAGACGAAAAGGTCTCTTGGAGTTTTTTCATAGAATGCGAATTTCAAAAGTTATAAATTTTTTATAATTGAAAATGTAACGTTTTTCACTAATTTTGAGTGCTAATAACTTTTGATCTAATCAATATTTTTTACAATGGAAAAAGCTGGTTATTCTCTGAATCTGCATCTAAAAATCGATGTAAGTAGTTCAACACTATCATTTGTCATTCGTAAACCGATTTTTCGCAAGTAACAAAAAGGCTTTTTCGGT
>CAKNWT010092962.1:0-11981 GCA_932066315.1 Andricus coriarius | reverse complement strand
ATAAAAAACCAGAACTGGCAATACTCTTTTGACGAATTACATTTTTATAATACGTACGTATAAAATTATACTTCGTTTGAAATGTGATCACTGAATTTTGTTGATGCTTTTATAGAAAGTTCAACTAACTTTGATTCGGCTGAAAACTCTTTCGAAATGAACGACAAAGAAAATCTGTCAAAAATCATGGAAAAGAGAGGCATAAAAGGTTATGCAACGAAAAATAAACCAAAAATGAAATTAACGACCGCAACTGAATCTCCGGATAAGGTCGAGAAAAATTCAAGGATAGTTATTTTTTTATTTACTATAATAATTATTACTTAAAATATAATTGATCTAACCATGATTGTTTTTTTTCTATTCAGATGACTCGCTGATACAAGGAAAATTAGGAATTTGAGGGCTGAAATTAGAGAAGTGCAGGCTAATGAAGTCTCTCTAATGAATATGTTCGAGTATATATCTTGCACAAACTACTTCCCAGTGTAGACTTAAATTTAAACTTTTAAATTTTACTATCTGTATAAATAAAAAATTATAGGGGCCACATCTGGGCCCGACCGGGCCCACATTTTCGATGCCCAGATCTGGGCCCGATCGGGTAGGGCGTTTCATTTCCGGTCTGGCTCTAGACAGATTACCCTATCGGGGCCACATTTTTCCCGATCGGGGCCCGATCGGCGCCACATCAAAATTTCTGCACGGGCTTCTATTGCTTTCGAAAAAATCCTATTTAAAGATTAATGTTTTGGGCCATTCTATGTCACAAGAGCACCAACTTATGGCAATAATATGGGTCTGATGAGGCATAAACTTTTTAATTATTATTTTGAATATCAAAAATTCCTGGAAAATAATAAGCAAAAAGCGCCTATAGCAAAATGAGAATATAAATGTTGCACCCGTATCAGACCCTTTTCGCGTATTTAGTTTCATTTAGAAAAAAAATCGTAAAATTATTCAATGTTAAATCTTTCATTTGCAAAAATAAGCTTGTTCTAAAAATGTTTCATTCCAATGATTTTTCCGCTTAAAGAACTCGAAATAGAAATTGTTCAATTTTGATGGCTTCTACTTTGGAATTTGGAATTTACAATTATTTGAATAAGTTCAAATGTTTTCTAAGTCTTAAGCGGCCATCCAAATCTATAATTTTTTGGAACTATTCAATCAAGACCTAATTTCTGTCTATTTAGTTTTATCATATTATGCTATGGAGAAATTGAATAAATATATCTTACATACACTGTAAAATGTAGAAAATTTTACCCATTAGAATGATAAATTTACCAACAAAAATTAGGTGTAATTTTACTACTTTTTTTACTACTATCTCACTACTTTCACAGTGTATCTTACATATATACGTGAAAGAAAAAATAATTTTTAGGCAGGAAATAAATAAAATTCAACTTGCATTATGGAAGAGAGCTTGAGGATAAACATGTTCATTAAAAATTGATTAAAAGGGGTTCTACAAAACAGATGGTTTTCACTCATCTGAAAATTAATTGACTACTTGACCGAACTTCTAAAAATACGAAGATATGTCAATCGACTGCTCTAGACACAAAACGCAAACTCCAACACGCTCGATTGCTTCCTGGGGTCAGAAAAACCATTTTGAACCTTAAATGGCCTCTACAAAGGGGTAACCCGCCTACGCAGTTTCGCACCCCCAATGGCCTCTTGAATTCCGGTTGAACAGTTCCCGACCTCATTTTCTACCTCCAGCTTTGTTTTCTTCCATCAGTCAAGCATAAACCTGAAAATAAATAAAAGTATTGCGTAAGTGGATCTTCATTATTCTCCACAATATTTTGTATCATATTTCTTATCAAAAAAGCAATGACAAGCGAATTTCTAAATTTTTCACTCACGTCCCTGGTTTTTGATTTCCTCACATTAAAAATATAAGCAATTTAAAAATCCATTATAAGAGGATAACATTTGATTAATTATCAACAGTTTTTCAAATTTTTTAAATAATTATTAATAATTTCTAATTGAAAGGGCTTGAAATTTAAAAAAATTGTACGATTTTGAATTGAAAACGTTCCAAATTAAAAAATGTTAAATTAGGTAAAATTGTGAAAAAGGACAATATTTCGAATGGAATCAAAAGGAATTGAACTTGTGTCATTTCCAGGTAAAAGCGTTTAAAGTTAGGGAACTTTACATTGAAAAATTTTATATCAGGAACTGTAAAAATTGAAAAATTTCACACTAAAAAAATTTTAGACTAATATTTCAAAAATAGGACAATTTCAAAATGTTCAAAATTGAATAATTTCAGATTAATATTTTGAAAACTGGATTATTTCAAATTCAAAGGAATTAAGCTGCTATAATTACTAAATGAAAGTTTTCAAAATTGAATACTTTCAAATTTTCAACTACTGATTTTATTTTATTTTTAATTCAAAGCGATTAAAATTTGAAGGCTTGAAATTTGAAAATAAATTAAATGTTCTAAAGTCCAAGCTTCTAAAATTCTAGAATTTTAAATTGTTATTACATAACAAAATTAATCGATAACTTTTTCTAAGATCAAAAAATAAATTCACCGTCATTTTCGCAGTTCAAACTGGAAAAATTTTGAATTATAAACATTTACAATTTAATCGTTCTAAAAAAAACGTTGAAAATGATGTAATTTCATAAGAAAACCTTACAGATTAAAAACTTTGAACTTATGAAAGGAAAAAATTAAAAATGCAGCGTTTAACATGAAAATTCAGAACTCTAAAATTGTAACCATTCAAAATTAAAGAACTTATTCAATTACTAAGGTATTAATTTCAAATAGATCTACATATTTTTTATCTATTTTGGTTTTGAACAGCACAACTTTATAAATTCAAATCGCATTACTTTCTAAAGCTTTATTCAAAAAGATTATTGATTCTTGAAATCTTCCCTAAACCCTAATTTTCAATTTTAAGTTATTTATTTATTTTTAATACTAACTAAATATTAGACAATTTTAAGATATTGCATTCCAGTTTTTCAAATTACTCAATTTTGAGCCTTTCAATTCGAAATTATTTTCTTTTTTTGAGTTTATAATGTACAATATTTTGAAAGATTTTCAAATAAAAAATAATTTAATTTTCAATGCCTAGTTCTAAAATATTCTAATTCATAAGTCTTGAATTTGAGAAACTATTTTTCTAATTTTTCATGATTTTGAATTCATTCTCGAGGAATTTAATTCAAATTTGTTTAATAACAAATGCTTTTAACTGAAAATTTCGCAACTATTAAGTGTTTCAATTGGATTTTCTATTATTTCGAAGAATTTAAAAAACCAGACCATTTTCTAAGTTTAAAATTAAAACTAAAAATTTTGGAATATATAAATCTAAAATTATTAAATTTAAAATCGAGATTAAAACTTACTAAAATTAAATCTAAACAATTTAGAATATTCTAATCTAAAAATGTAATGTATGAAACTCACTATGAAGGCTTTACATATCAAATTTTGCAATTTGGAACGATGTAATAGCAAAATTGTTCTGACATTTTTAATGCTTGAATTTAAAACAATTATTAATAGATTCGGGAAGATTTTGCTTTTCAAGCAAAAAACTTTAGTTTCATGACTTTAAAAATTTAATTGTTTTACAATAGGGTCGTTGCATGATTTACAACGATTGCATTTTTTCATAATAAATTACCTACTATTTACACTGGTGAAATAAAATATGGTTTAAATACTTTACTTCGGATGAAATTGAAATAAATTTATGATATTTTAAATATTATAATAACCTTTAGTTGTTGAATCGCTTCTGCCAATCAGAGAAGAAAAGTTAGGTATGAATAAAATGGTCTTATTGCCTAACTTCCGAATCTCAAGCCAAGAAAGTCGAATCAGTTAACAGATTTCTTGGCGCGGCGCTTTTAACAAGCTGTGACTACACATTTAAAAATATACAGATTTTAAGATGGAATAAAAAAAAGAGACTTCACGAAAATTCGTTTCATTGTATAACATCAATGACTACCACCTTTAAACATTTATTCTTATAAATCCGTCTAAATCGAAAAACAAATCATATATTTAAAGTTAAAATTGAAAAACAATAGCATTTTTTGTAATTGCGCTATTGCGCATTGAAACCTCTAATGGAAAGCTTGCAGTACAGAACTAGACAACTAACATTTTTGCCGAAAATTGACTTTTTGCAAAAAAATTTATTAAAAATCAAATACATGTTGTGTTAAAAGGATTTGTTCGAAATTTCATTTTTAATATAGTAATAAGAAGATTGGTAATTCAAAATCAACTGACTCTCTGTAGTGGTCACCCACCTCCGACTTTTTTATTTTATTGCCTCAACATCTTGCCTTTTTTCAAAACCTTTTTCTGACCATGTTCCTCTTCCTAGCAGTTTTCAAAAACAGTAAAATAATAAAACCCTTTTTGTTTCAAAGATAAAGCCCATAAATAATACTATTTACCACTTTTTCAGCACCCAAGTACCAATCAAATTCCAACCTTAAATCTGAAATATTCATTTTCTACAAAAAGTAACTTCCATAAAGTTTTTTTTAGCTTCACTCTTTGCCTTGCCATCAGAAACGATATTTCTAAAAATATTACGGTTTATTTATGAAGAAACATATACCTTTCTTCTTTTTATAGACCTTTCAGCGAAAAATCGTCTGTTAGAGTGCGATACCATCACACTAAATTTTTATTTTCCCGAAACAGAATACTTTTTTTGCAAGAAAACTTGTTTATTCTTATTCAACGTCACATATCTCGGAAGTGGGTTATTATTATTTTTTAAGTGAAAAAATAGATTTTTAGTCGCGGTTTAAAAACGAATTTCAAAACCCATGAAATTTGAACCTTCAAATTCTTGAATGATTTACATGGAATTGGGTAACCTTTTCTAATCAAACTAATTTTTTCCGAGTTTGGCACCTAAATATCTCGTAAGTTTATATTTTCCATTTGAACTGAAAATTCCACTTTTTATCGTGATCCGCAATCTAGCCTGTTCCAATTTTAGGTTCCTGTCACTTTAAGATTCTAAGCTTCCACATTCTATTTTTTGGAACTGGATAATTTTTTTAATCATACTTTTTTGCTCACAATTCAGAAACACTTCTGCTCGAGAGAAAAATTTTCTTTTATCTTAAAATGGTGATTTCGATTTTACAGCATGTTCTTTCGCTCTCCTGAAAAATTGCGACTTTGTTTTTTATCTATTTTTGTACTCTAGCCCTTTGGTTATAAATTTCAAAGATAATAAATATGATTAATAAGTTAATTTGATATCATAAGGTATCAATTGACATTCTAAGTGGTTGAATAGATTTTTTTACTTAAAAATATTATTTCAGTCCGAAAAAGTCAGTGTCATTTTCACCATTTAAAATTGAAGAAATTCAAATATTCTGAACCTTTAAAGTTTAATTAATCTAAGGACGTTAAAAATTATCCGATTTTCAATTAAAAGCTTTCTAAATTATTTAATTTAAACTTGAAGCGTTGAAAATGAACAATTCCAAACTTCGTTTAAAAAATGGAATCATTCCTAAATTTGTATCTTGAAACTAAGTCGTGAAAACATATTAATTTTCAAATTGTGCATCGTGATTTTCACAATTCAATCATTTTAATCGAAGGTTCAAAATTAATAACGTGAAAATCAAGGGGAACAACTTCATGTTGAAGTCAATTTTATAATATGTCAAAATGACGTATATTTAGTAATAAACATTGACACTGATACGATAGAAAAAGCCGCGAGACAAAAAAACACTCGAAGAGTGAGCAGAAACATAGGATTCAATGTGCCCACAATTAATGAACCATAGATTATTATATATAATTATGTTGCTTATTTAAATAAACTGGTCTTCACCAAATTTATAGGCTTCTGAGCCATTGTTCATCTAATGAATCCTTTATCATGAAACAAAGAGCACAATGCAGTTAATAGGTAATTATCTTTGTTCGATTTTGCCCCGAGGCCAATCCTGTTCATTTCCGCGATATCTTGGAACCAGTCTCTGAAATATAGAGATGAAAAGGCCTCTGACACTAAAGGGTCTTTTCCTGTGCATGTCTGGTTGGTAATTCTACAGCATCGATTCTCAATCCTCCCCAAACCTGGAATGCACCTGAATTAGTGAACTCGGAAATGGAGTAATTATGAGGAAACAACGGGCGTCGCCTGGTGGTAGGAACCTACACCCTTCGGAATTTTGTTTGTATTCATACTCCTGCCAGTAATAGGTTATTACGAATGTGAAAAATTGTCGTTTTTTTCACCTTTATCACTTGCGAAGCGAATATTTCCCAGATAAGTCAGTGTCGCGGCATCCTTGAAAAATTTTAATTCCTCATGTAATTTTTTGTTAAAAACAAAACCCATTACTTTAATTTCAAAATATGAATATTATAATAATAATATTATCTTGTCTTTTCATAATACGAAAATCGAAAATGATGGCTTTCGTAGCCTGCTAAGCGGGGCGAAAGTGGGGGTGTGCAGGTGAGCAGGTTTGTAACAAGGGGCTTGGAAACTCTAGGGTTTGTAAAGTACTTTCGTACCCGCTTCGTAGGCAACGAAAGCTGCCATTTGATATGCTCTTTTTGTGGAAATAGCATACGCGGCTTGAGGCTGAAACGTGCAGCCAACTTCATGCTCGTTTGCATTCGCTCGATTTCGCCCCTTGCCACGTAATATACTATTTATTTATGACCAAATAATATTTACCAAAAATGGTATTACAAGTTGAAAAAAATGATAATTTCCCCATTTTTGAAGAAAAGCCTCTCAAATTGGACCAGTTGAAAAAAATGTATTTGCAGAAACTATGCAATCGTCAGTGATATCCGAAATGTTAAAGAAATCCATGATGGCGGCTATTAAGAATACAAAAAAATGATTAATTTCCCCATTTTTGAAGGAAAGCCTCTAAAATTGAACAAGTTAAAAAAAATTTATTTGCAAAAACTATGCAATAGTCAGTGATATCCGAAATAATGAAGAAATGCCTGATGGCGGCTATTTAGAATACAAAAAATTATTGATTTTTCTATTTTTCAAGGAAAGCCTCTCAAACTTTATAAGATGAGCAAATTTTTTTACAAAAACTATGCAATTGACGTTGACCTCCGCAATTTGAAAAATATCCAAGATCACGGCTGATCAAATTTGAAAAAATATTAATTTCTTCAATTTTTCAACAGGAGCCTCTCAAGTTTGACAAAAAAAGAAAATTTATTTTTAGAAACTGCAGTAGCACGTGAGAGTCGAATTTTGAAAATATCCAAAATGGTGGTTTAAACTAAAGTTGTTAATTCAACGAATATTTTTACTCTTATTGAAAAACTGCGTCCTGGTTAAGAACATTTGGTAAAAAAATCTATTACTGACCGCTGTGAACACAATATATCAATTTTTCGGAAAAATTAGTACATATATCTACTACTTCTGGATACTTTCTGCAAATAAGTTTAGTCACCTTGTCAATTTTGAGAGGCTTTTCTTGTAAACAAATGGACATTTATCTTTTTTTTTAATCTAGACAGCCGCCATCTTGGTTTTTTTCTTCAAATTTTTGATGTCACAGACTCCCTAATGGACAGTAGTAAACTAAACTAGCTTATGACAAAAAAACCGATTCCCATTTCGGTAATTCTTTTCTCGTTTACTCTACAATCTTCTTTTACTTTCAAAATGCTGCAAAGCAATTTAATGCCATTTGCACAAATGAACATCTCTTGCAGGTGCTAACTCGTTACCACTAAATTGTGCACATACTTCCCTCTGACACTTGTACTCGCAAATCGAGAATAAACGCAGGACGAGCCAATACCTCGGCTAACAGTTCCAGGGCTACAGGATGCAATTAATATAATTACTTACGATTAAACACAGACACTAAGGGAGAAATAGAGAAGGATACAGCGTGGAGAAGAGGATTAGAGTGTTCTGTCTCCAACTTGAATTTCAAGATCACCAAATGTAGATTTTCTGAGTAACCAGTCGCACATTGAAGAGGAAAGAAAGCAAACTAATAATAATAAATTTTACTTATTAAGGCTGATACCGCGTTTTTTATGTTAAATTCTATTAATTGCCAACAGTTTTTGACATGATATCAAGTCTGATCATTAGGGCATTAGGCATTTTAAACTTCATGCTTACATCTGTATAAGAATCTACGTTAATTTTTTCTTCTGCTCAGATGTAAGTATGCAGTTTAATATGCCTTGATAAGGACATGTTATCAAGCTATCTCTATTATAAATAAGTGGAAAGATTTTACTTATTATATAAAAAGAAGAAGAAAAAACGTAGATTCTTATGTAGATGTAAACACGAAGTTTAAAATCCCTTGATATGGACTCGATACCAAATCGAAACATGATTGGCAATTAATTATATCAAAATCAAAAATCCGGTATAGGCCCTAATAAAATTTATTATCTTATAACTCAAGCACTAAAAAAGTTTAAAACACTTTCTTCTCACGAAGAACTTTTATGGAAGAAAAGTATTACAAAAGTCCCACTTAAGTTTTCACGAAATTTGTATAATTCTCTCTTCATGTCCCAAAAAAGTTTGAAAATAACTTCTGCCCTTGAAAAATATTGTTCGGGCAAAAGTGTGATATAAAAAATTTAACGAAAAGCTACGTATTGATTATTATATTATTGAATGGAAACTAAAATGTTTTAAGAACAACTACCAGACAAACTTACACATATACAAATTAGAGGCAAGTTTCTGAAATATTCATGTTGAAAGATGCTCTTCGTAGCTTCCCTAACTGAAACCACACTTTCAGCCATTACACTTGTAGAAACCCGTTCATGTGTAAATTTAGGTTACACACACAATATCCATGTATGTTTTACTTATACGATATAGGTGTATGACATTATACACCTTGGAATATTCGTACTTCCAAGTGAAACTCTGTGTACACCCCTCCCCCACCATCAAAAACACCCTGTCTCTCCTTTTCCTTACTCTCTCGCTTCAGTAAGTTCACCTGAACAGAACTACATAGGTGGTCCAGAAGCATGCAATTTTGACTAGATTAGCGTTGCATTATTCAGCTAATTAACTGCCAGGTATGCTTCTCCCGGTGCGTCCGGTTTATTTCTCTAGGAACGACGTCGTTTGTCTTCGAGGTCTGCATTGTCTATTGTCGAAAAGGGTGCTGGTCCAAAACCAACTACCTGTTTTCATAATACCACCACATTTTACTATGATCACTGTGTAAATAGCTATATCAGATTATCAATGGTTGATTGCAAAACAGGATAATCCAAATATTTTTCTTTGAATTTTTATGTATACCCCCCCCCCCATTTTTTGGAATCCACACAAAAATTAATGCGGTTGAAAATAGCATATTTAGAGGTCCCGCAAGCACCATGAGGTATAAAAAAAAATTTCCAAACAAAAAAAACAGGTTTTTTGTACACCACACAACCTTCTTCCAGCGACCCTCCCACTTTCGGAAGCACTCCTCAAAGTCAGCTTTGGGAATGGATAGCAGCAGCTTCGTCTCATTCCGTTTAATTTTCACTACGTCTTGAAATCATTGAAATTATTTTCCTTTTAGAGGATACTTCAATTTTGGAAACAGACAGAATTCACAGTAAGCCAGATCAGGACTTTATGGGGAACAATAGTTTTTGGGATCATAGACAATCTATGTCACCGTTAAATAACAATTTCGATTAATCAATACTTGCACTCGTTCCAAATTTTGAGTTTTTTTTTGTCACCACGGGCCTGCACTATCTTCTACTATAGTAATACCTGTATTAATATATAAAGTTGCAGTTTTTTCTCAAATTTCCAGCTTTTATTTGAATAATCACTCGAAGGGTGCCAGTACAGAACTAGATAACTAACAAAATGGGAATTTTTCAAAATAGTGAAAAAACATTCTATAAAATCAAAATCACGATTAAAAAAACAAACAAATGCCCACTACCGATTTGAAGTGATGTTGAATTAAGACCACAAAAGTTTGTTCAAAAAAAGTTATCCAGATTCGAGAAAATGGATGTGAAAGTAGATAATCTCAAAGTGGCACTAGCCTAGAATAGGAACAAGCTTGAATGCGGATTGCGATAAACAATTCATTTTTCAGTTTAAAAATAAAATAAAATCATGCTTTCGATATGCAAAGTTTGTGAATACAGTAAATAAGGTTAGATGTAGAAAAGTTATCCAATACCGAGAAAATTGACTGAAAATTTTAAGATTAAAATTACACGGAAAAAAAAATTTCATTAAATTTTATAGAACTAGTTCTATAGTAGAGGATTTGACGGGTAATTTAATAAAAGTTAGAATCTTCTTGGTTTTACATTGCATTGAACTATTCTACGAAATGTGTTACAAAATGCTAAGAAATGTAAAGAATGAGGTGACGTAATCTCTATTAGAAGGCAGAATGCGAAAAACGTAGAATAGTTTTAGAAAATCTAAAAACAGTTCTATAAAATGATGACCGATTTTTCGCCTAAAAAAAGTAATATTTATTATTATTATTATCAGTATGCTTTAATATTTGTTCACATATTTAATTACATAATTATTTACTATTATGCAAACAATCACTACATTAATAATTGCACGCTAATAAAATTCTTATTCCCTGTGGGTTCGAACCCCCTACCTACGCATTCGCAACTCCTAACAAAACCTCGCAGCTAACTTAACTCGAAGTATTAAACAAAAAATCTAAAATACAAGCTACAGCTATGCAGGGTTGCGTGACAAATTTTTGTGATCCGTTTCTTAACCATTTTTTTTGCTTTTAAAATTTTAATCATCACTTTAAAATATTTAAAATTTTGTAAATTTTAAATCTCGAAAAAATTGTTAATCGCAAATTATTTCTTGGTTATAAGTTCTAGTAGATTCAAGATTAATAAGAAGTTAGATAGCTATATAGAAGAAGTTTATATAAGTTATATAAATTTAAATAAGTTATAATTCACTAATAAATTATTATTCACTAACCGGCGTTATCTGTTGAACACATTGGCCAGGGGGATGCAGTAAATGTCGCTGCATGCGCACAGTAGCGACTGCACAGCTACATTTTATAGAACTGAGGTCTATAGATATCTTATTGAAGTAGTTCACAAACACTCAATACCCCGAATCGAATTTTTATGAGATTTTTAAACATTTTTTCAAGAATTTTTCTATACATTTGACTGAATTGAGGTACTTAAACCTTATAATTATGTGATTACAAACTCTCAATACCTCAATTGTGATTTCTACGAAAGTCTCCAACATTTTCCAATGAATTTTACTATATGTTTTATTGAACTTCTTTAAATCGGAGTTCAACATAAAGTTTACAGAACTCTTGTAGTGTTAATCCAGATTTGTTCTACATTAAATCATGAAAGTTATACAGAATATAGAAAATTTGTTCAAGGTTCGCTCTCATCCCCGACCCTTGAAATAATTCAAGAAAGTTTAAAGAACTTTTTTTTCCGTGTACATGGGTTTTCAAAATCGGCTTTGGATAGCGACTAAAAAAGGAATTTTGAATTTTCCGCAAATATAAATACTTGCTCGTGAGATATGGGAATGTTGAATAAGAATCCAAAAGGTTTGATAGAAGAAAATGATTCTGTTCCGAGCAAATCTAAATTGAAGATCGCAATATCACAGTATGACAGACATTTTTTTACTAGAAAGCCAAAAAAAAATTTTTTTAAATTTTTTTCATTCAATTATAATAATTTTCAAAAACGTGAAACTTGAAACGTTAAAAAAAATTATTGGCCGAATTCATTTCCAATCGGGCAGGCTGTGCGAGCTCAAGTCACAGAATCGTTTCAACACGAAATATGTTGTTTTTCAAAGGATTTTAGACGACACGCATTTCACCGATTAGATGAAACAAAGTTTTTGACAAAGTTATGAGTATTTGAATTTAAAAAATTGAAAACGAGG
>CAKNWT010092960.1:0-15833 GCA_932066315.1 Andricus coriarius | reverse complement strand
TAGGACTAAAAATATGCGCAATAAAATTTACTATTGGGGTATGTTATTAAAAAATTAAAATTTGACCTGAAAAAAAATATGACCCTGGGGCCAACTAAAACGACGACGTTTCGGGCGTATCCCCTTTTGATCGCCGGCGGTTCAATTTTAAGCAGGAGGTTGTGAATATCAATGGTGCAACTTCACACGGACATTGAGAGACGAGATTCTTAGAAAATATCTTTTCCTTGAGAATACACGTTGAATTATTTTAACTTCCTTCGGGTATTTCTAATTTTGTAGAATTCAAATGAATTCTTAGAATTCACTTGTGCTCCTTAGACTTCTTTGAAATTATCTTGAAACCTTTACAGTACACCTTACATTATTTTGAATTTCTCCAAGTCTTTTGTATTCTCTGAATTTCAAATTCTCTGAAATCTTTTGAATTCTATGAATTCTTTTGTATTCTCTAAATTGATTTGAAATTCTATCATATTTTTTAATTCTGGGAATGTTTTTGAAGTTTGTGTATTCTTTTGCTCTCTGTGAATTCTTCCGAATTCTCTGAATTCTTCTCCATTGTCTGAATTCTTTTAAATTCTCTGAACTTTTTTGAATTCTCTGAAACCGTTTGAATTCTTTTGTATGCTCTCAATTCTTTTGAAATGCTCTATATTTTTTTTAACTCTGTGAATTCTATTGAAGTTTGTGAATTCATTTGCACTCTGTGATTTCTTCCGAATTTTCTAAATTCTTCCTAATTCTCTGAATTCTTCTTAATTCTATTGATTCTTCCACTATTCTTTGATTCCTTCCGAATTCTCTGAATGCTTCCAAATTCTTTGAATTCCCTGATTTATTCTGAATTTTCTTTATTGTTTTAAAATTTTCTAAACTCTCTAAACTGTTTTGAATTTGTTCAATTCACGGTATCACTGCATTCTTTTCAATGTTTTTTAATCATCTTGAAATCATTAGAATACACGTTGAATTATTTTAACTTTCTTTCAATATTTTTAATCCTGTAGAATTCAAACGAGCTCTACAGAATTAAATTTTTTTTTAATTCTCTTGAAATCCTTACCATACACCATTAATAATTTTTCTGACTTTCTCCAAGTCTTTGGTAACCTTTGAACTCTCCTGAATTATTCTTGATTCTTTTATAAATTTTGAAATGTCTAAATTCTTTCCAATTCTCTGAAATATTCAGAATTCTATGACTTCTTTTGTATTGTCTTTTTTTTAATTATCTGAATTTTTTTGAAACCTTCTGAATTATTTGAACTGTTCTGAATTTTGTAACTCTTACGAGACCACTGCATTCTTTAAATGATTTTTAATTATCTTTAAATTATAAGAATACACATGAAGTTACTTTGAACTGCTTGTGATCTTTTGAATTTTCTGAATTCTCTTAAAATTTTTAGAATACACGTAGAATTATTTTAACTTCCATCGAGTATATTATATTATGTAGAATTCAAACGAATTCCTAGAATCCACATAGTTATAATATACTCGATGGAAGCTAAAATAATTCTACGTGTATTCTAAAGATTTTAAGAGAATTCAGAAAATTCAAAAGATCTGAAGGAGTTCAAAGTAACTTGAAATGTATTCTAATAATTTAAAGATAATTAAAAATCATTAAAAGAATTCAGTGATATCGTAAGAATTAAAAAATTCAGAACAGCTCAAATAATTCAAAAAATTTCCCAAAAATTCAGATAATTGAAAAAAAAGACAATACAAAAGAATTCATAGAATTCTGAATATTTCAGAAAATTGGAAAGAAATCAGACATTTCAAAATTTATAAAAAAATTGAGAATAATTCAGGAGAGTTCAAAGAATATAAAAGAAAAAAAATATTGCATTTTAAATTGGCACGCTAATCCACATATACTCTTTTGACTTCTTTTGAAGTTTTTTTAACTCTCTTAAAATTTTTACAATACACCATTAATTAGATTGAATTCTTACAGTTCTTTCGTATTATCTGAATTCTTCTAAATTCTTTTGAATTCTCTGAAATATTTTGTATTCAAATAGTCTTCTGAATTATTTTTGAGTTTTCTGAATTCTTTCGATATCTTTAACATACGCATTGAATTATTTTGAACTCCTTCAAGTGTTTTGAATTCTGTAGAATTCTTCAGGATTCAAAATATTCTAAGAAAGTTAAAGTAATTCAACGTGTATTCTAAAGATTTAAAGTGAATCAAAAATATTCAAAAGAAGGAGTTAAAACTAACTCAAGGTGTATTCTGATGATTTAAAGATAGTTAAAAGACATTTTGAAAACATTCAGTGATATCGTGAGAATTCGACGAATTCAGAGTAGTTTAAAGAGTTCATAAAATACCGAAACAAGTCAAAGAATTCACAAGAATGTAGAGAACTTAGAAGAATTCAGAGAATTCCGAAGAATTCACAGAATTCAAAAGAATTCAGACAATTCAAAAATTATCAGAGAATTGAGAATAATTCAGAAGAGTTCATAGAATACAAAAGACTTGGAGAAATTAAGATCAATTCATGGTGTTTTATGAAGATTTCAAAAAAATTAAAATTTTTTTTAAAAAGTGCAGTGATATCGTGAATTCAACAAATTCAAAACAGTTAAGAGAGTTTAGAAAATTTTAAAACAATTCAGAGAATTCAAAGAATTTAAAAGAGAATTAAGAGAATTCGGAAGAATTCAGAGAATAGCGGAAGAATTCATAGAATTAAGAAGAATTTAGAAAAATCGGAAGAATTCACAGAGTGCAAAAAAATTCACAAACTTCAAAAGGATTTACAAAATTCAAAAAAAATTATAGAATTTCAAAAGAATTTAGAAAATGCAAAAGAATTCATAGAATTCAAAAGATTTAAGATAATTTGAAATATTTAAGAGAATTCAATGAATTCAGAAAATTTAGAAGAATGCAGAAAATTCAGAAGAATTCAGAGAATTGACTAGATTTCAGAGAATACAAAAGACTTGGAGAAATTCAAAATAATTTATGGTGTACTATAAAGGTTTCAAGATAATTGCAAAAAACCTCAAAAGAATTCAAAGGACCACAAGTGAATTCTAAGAATTCGTTTAAATTCTACAGAATTAGAAATACTCGAAGGAAGTTAAAATAATTCAACGTGTATTCTAAAGGAAAATATATTTTCTGAGAATCACATCTCTCAGTTGCCGCGTGAAGTTGCATCATTGATATTCACAACCTCCAGCAAATTTAAAATTAATCTTTTTCGCACACACCCTCACCTTTAACACATGGACTGTCGTCCATCTAACGCTTGCTTTCGATTGGTTATTCTTCAATTGTTAATTACTCATTAATTATTAACTTTACCACAAATTTTTATTATTATTTTCAACTCCATTTTCTATGAGGAATTCAAAAATATAAAAATTTACCTTGAGTACTGGGGCAACCTGTATAATTATTTGTGAAAATTAATAATTATTATATTATTCATCTACTATAATAATTTTGCTTCAAAAATAAATAACGTAAATGTGCGTTTTTACTAGGATCGGTGGTTCAAAGTTACCCTTGTATTCGGCTGATGAAACTTAACATGTACATGTACACAGAAAAAACCTGGGCTTATTTTAAGTCTGATATTGACCCTTAATTGAGACGCAGAATGTTGTCATCAAACGGGACTTATTAAACAAAAGAATAGTATTTTTTATTTTTCATTTATTTCACACCGAAAAATTCATAAAACAAATGAAAAAAATAATTGTCTTGTCCGTTCTAAATAAACTATATATAACTTTTTCACCTGGGCTGATATCAGAAACTTGGCCTGCAGAACGACCGAGATTCTCATGACAGAAAAAAACATCTGCACAGATGTGTTTTTATTTTTAGCAGGTTCTGAGGACTCAGACTGAACCAAATCTTCGAATTCGTGTTAATCTGTTACACTTTTATGCAGATGTATTGTTCCTTCATTATTATTATTAATAATTATCTCGAGATATAATAATGCATGTTTAATAAAAATTACAGTTATATTTCTTCATCAAGGCGGCACGTCAGTATACTGAGAATATTTGTTTGTTAAAGTTTACATAACTTCACTTTCAGTCATGTAAAATGAAATAGGGAAATATTTGATGTGAGAATAGCAATTATTAATCAAAATTCCTTATAACTTGATTCGCAATTACCTAGCAGTTAGGTTGAATGAGACGAAATATTGAATACAGATTCAAGAAAAGAATAGAAAACCTGCCTTCTCTAATATGTGAATTCTTAAATGCCATTCATGTAAAATATCGTGCGCCAGCAGAGAAAACAAATGCTGTCTACTTCGAGATAATGTGGAAGGTCATCAATACTGCACACATGTCATACGATTTATAAATATATCGCTCTTACAGATACACAATTTAACATAAATAATTACGTTGAACGTTACAATTTCAATTATTCCATTTAAAAAAATGTTTAGTTTGTAAGTGAAAGTATTCCATTTTTATGCATAAATAAGAATTAAGCGATTATTGATTTGAAACTACTTTAAATTAACATAATTCAACTTAACACAGAATTTATGTATAAAAAACGTTTGAATTTCACAATTCTCATTTTTAAAGGAAGGGACAAAATTAGGATTAATTTTTTTCTCTGAATTGAAATAGGAACTTTTTTACATTTTTATTGAGATGAAGGCGGGAAATTTGGTATTTTTAACATTTTTATTGACTTTAAGGGAAGAATTTTTTAATTTCAAATTTTTTTCTGAATTTCAAGAGGCTATTTTTCTTCTTTTTTATAATTTGTAATGAGTTGGAACGGATGAAGTTTCGGTTTGTTTTATTAAAATTTTTTTTTAATGTGAGCTGAAAGCGAGAAAAAGTTTTCTAACTAGAAATCTTTAAACCATGCAATGTATACAAGTATACATTGAACATTTTTGCAGTTTAATGGCATTTAATTGTAAATTGTTTAATTGGAAAGTGTTGAACCTTCTATTTTATATGTGTAAATTATTGAGCATTTTAATAACAAAATTTTTCAGCTTCGATGTTAAAATTTTCAAATTCAGAAGAGTTCACTTTTGAATACTTTAAATTAAAAAAAAATCGCTTTTAAAAAATCCAATTTTTTAATTGCAATGATCCTGAAAAATTTTTGCCAGCCGGGAAATGACAGGATTTTTTATCTCGATTTAAACGGCAAGCCCGTTATACAGCTTAGAACGGTCAAACCGTATAATTTAAAAAGCTTTTATTTTGAAATTTTGCCATTAAAATTGAACACTAAAAACTTAAAAACTGAAATAAATATAAAGTTTATAAATATTATGTTAGAGATGGTAAATGACATACTTCAGACCAGAAGTAATTCATTAGTTGGATCCTTTATTACAAGTCGACGTTTCGAAAACTGAAAGTTTTCCTCATCAGGATAAATAATAATAGAAGTCCATACATGTTCATCAGTATAAAAAGTAGTTCTACATTCTCCTTTTCCCATTATTCTATAAAAAATTGTAGAAAAAACTGATATACAAATTTTTTAATTATAAAAATAAGTGTAATAAACAAGTGAAAAAGTGATTATTATTAATATAATATATGATATATAATATATTATTAATATATCAAAAGTATTATTAATTATCCTGATGAGGAAAACTTGTAGTTTTCGAAACGTCGACTTGGAATCAAGGATCCAACTAATGAATTCTTTTTGGTCTGAAGTATGTCATTTACCATCTCTATAATTATATTTATAAATTATATCACTCAGACAAATAACATCACTTTCCAACGTCTTTTTTAATCTAACTATAAATTTTAACAAATTAGATAAAAATGTAAACCAATGCGCATTCACATGATTTATTTAATATAATATAATATTTAGTAACCTATTAAGTAATATTTATTTAGATGAAAGTATTAGTCTATATAAATAAATATTTTCTAAAATCTTACAATATTAATCGAAATTTACAAATTTCAAAGTTTCTACGGGAGACTTGGCTTTAAACTTCATCCAATAGAATTTTGACTTCCTTATAGCGCTTCTCATTTTACCTTACAATCATGTAATTCCTCTCGTAATTCAATTTGAAATCTCTGAAAACATTCTTCAATCTATACTTTCTTTCAAATGAATCACTTCATATCACTTCATATGCCTTAATATTCTCAATGTCACACGAAAGTACTCTTTATATGATTCATTTCATAAAAATGTACAATATTATGCGTTATTTTGTAAGAGACTGGTATGAACATAATACAATCCTTACATCAATTATTATATTTTAGAATTTTTACTTTTGGACTGGAGATTTTACACCACTATTTTTTATTATTTATAGTTTTGCTTTATATTAAATCGCAAAGTAAGTTTAAACTTTCCCTAAATGCAGTAATGTCCTCGATTTGCCGAACTAGTTGGGTAATTTTTATTTAATAAATGTTTTCCGTATATAACGCATGTGAGAAAATCTTCATTCTTAAAAAATTAAACCACTGAGCCAATCTTAGGCCAATATTGGATCGATATTGATGGCAGCATTGACCCAATCCCATGCAAAAGTCTAGCTAGGCCCCAATCTTGTATTTGAGTCAGACTGTAGTTGGTTCCTGATTTGGATAAAAGAACCAAAAAATTCTAGTCAGGCACTGGTCGGGCCTTAGTCAGTATACCCCAGATAAACTTTCTGAAGATTGCGCTGCAGTATATATGATGCAGTGCCATCTTCACAAGTTTGTATGCACTAAATTATGCTTTAGTAAACAGGCGAATGGCTGCAAACTGAATTTTATTTTCATCTGAAGCATCCGAGTGTTTAACACTTATAAACACGTGTTTTTAATGAAAATAACACCACCTAAATTTGTATTAAATAAAGTTCAAGTAGTGGTTTTAATAAATTATATTTATTATATATATTGAATAGGGTTTGTGAATATAACCAAAAAAAATTAGGTAATTTATTTTTTCAACTTTTATAATACCTTTACTTTGTTTAAAATAAAGATAAAATTGTTTTTAATACGTGAAATATAAGGAAAACAGTTAAATTTATGCTGTGTATGTGAAACCCAGTGAAAAATAATGAAAATAATAATTTGTCATAGTAGAGTGCAAATGTTCAATATCCAGATGTTGTGTGATATAAATATATGCAAAAAACGGATTTTAATTAACGAAATATAAGCCTCTGAAATCATTGATCTGGAATTGTTGTGTATTTAAATATTCTTATTAATTTTGTTGTTGACAAGTCGTTTGTCACAAATATTAATATCATAGCTGAATGATGAACGTACTGGAAAACAGAGAGGGTCTGGACGGGCGGTTATAGGGTATTCGTTATTGCAACCTTGTTAGAAGTTCTAGGTAGAGCCTGGCTGAAACAGCGTTACAGAACTTGTATGGCACTACCTATTTTTCCCGATCAGCGCCCGATCAGAAATAGGGAAAACTAGCCGGGGCCCTTCAAAACACCGATAGCAATTTCTACATGGGTTGCTGGAAAAATCTTGGAGTGTCTACACCCGTGCGAAAAGTCGACTTGGTAACATCAGCCCAATATTTGATCCAGAGTTGAAAAAATACAATCAGCAATATTACCAAATGTTTATTTTTCCTATTTATAATAAATTAGTTTTAATAATCTATTTCTGATAATTGAAGGGTCGGGGAACAAAAGGGCCTGACCCCGTTTTTGCAAATTTTTCAGGACGCCAGAGAAACGTTTGTATTTTGGGAGATTACCGAAAAAATTATATTGGATATATATGATCGATAATCTCCACTCTTAAAAGTTGTTCTTTAAAATTTCATGCAAATCCGTCAAATAGTTTTTGATTTATGAGACATCAAAGTTAAGCACGGGCTTAACCCAAGGGGGTACAGGCGAATACATTTTTTTCTGAGCCTGATCTATTATATTGAGTGATACTTTCCCTGGCGAAAGTATTGTATAGGAATTCATTCCGAACCACTCTGAAGTCATCCGAATCATTCCGGAATCTGTATCCGAATAAATCCGAGTTAATTCGAACCAATCCGAAAAAAATTTTAGAATTCGTTCGATCCAAATCGGTAAAAAATTAATCCGACTCACGATTTCAGGACAAGAAGGAACATTAACCTGCAAGTTCCTTCTAAACCCCAAGATCTGGCTGAAATGGATGCCTCCCTTCGTGGAGAAATCTCGCAAGAGTCCGACCTCTGGACCATCAATTGCTCAGTTTATGGTGCTGCGAGAGCTTTGGCTGATTCAAATCCAAGGCTCAAACCGACGATGGATCAAAAGACCAAAAGACGCTTGCATCAACTGAAGAAGAAGATTGTGTAATATGTGAATTTTGAATTAAAATTATTGTTCCCGCTTATGGAACACGATGGAGACATATTGTTGTCGTCACATCTCGTCATGTGAGTGAGGCTAGAGAGGGGGGTCATGATATGGAGGAAGCCGATAGTTTGAATCAGACGACGATTGACCGTCACCATGAGTATTAAATTGTAATTTTGTTTAAGTGTTTCAATTAGCGTTTCTGGGTAAGTTAATCATTTTACAGTGCTTGATCGTGTGGATAATTTGGTAGTATATAAAGTTTTATGTAGTAAAATCTTCTCTTTAAATTATAGGGCAAGATTCAAGCGATATTGGTCTGGGACATAAAGAGGAAACTAATACATGTCGATTTGTGGATTACTTCAGGCAAAACCTCTTTGAGATGATAGGCCGTTCTTTCCATCAATTCCCAGCAATAAGTAGATAAGCCCTTTTTTTATAGTAGTCGAATTTTAAATTCTTTATATTTTTGCATTGTTTGTATCATTTTTACTTCTCAAAATGAAATGATATGTGTGTGTATATACATTCATTTATATTTGATCGGTCTTATTGGTTTTTATAATACACTATGAATATTTAATTTAATTTCTGTGTAACATTTCTCTAACTCATAAACCATATCCAAAGCTCTTATATTTTTTGAAGTTAAGAAAATTGTTGTTCATATTAATGAAATAAGAAAAAGGAAAAATTGAAAGCAATTTAGCCAGTATATTTTATTTTATTTTATATTTTTAACTAAGAATTAACAAATACATTCTTACATTGGCGCCCAAACAGGGACATGAATGATGACTTTTAATTGCAATATCAGTTTAAAGTTTAGTAACAAATATCAATGCAAAGTTTATCTGAAAATAATATTGTGTCAATTTATTTATTCGTTTGATAGCCTTCGTTGGATATAAATTTAGCTTCTACATGAAAACGTATGTCTGACTCATTGTATTTGACTGCAATTATAAACACTTGATTGAAATTTGATTATTTGTATTCTGATTTATCATAACAGTTTTTAGATTTTAATTTGTGCCGTCCTAATCAATTTGGTACGTGAATATATTAACTAAGCGAAAATGGGAAGCAAAACTTGTATTGAAACTGAAAAAGAAATTGAATATTTATGCAATGAATTAAAAGGCTTGTGAGTTGAGAATGAATGATGTCGGAGTGAGATTGATAAACTGAAAAATGTGTCACTAAATCCACCACAGGGGGATGTCAATAGTATTTTATATAACAGCATTTTACATGTTTGGCAAACAGCTAGTATTGACATGAAATTACCAAAATTCAAAGACGAATCACGAAATCCTAATGAATTTCTAATATCAATAAATAATTATTTTATTGTCAAATCAATTCCTGAGCAATATAAACTTGACATTATTCATTATGCCCTTGAAGGTCTTGCGAAATTGTGGTTTGAGGTGAGACGGAATGATTTCACGGATTATACCGCATTTAGCGAAGCATTTCTGCAGCAATTTTATTCCGCCCCAATTCGAGTCAAAATTAAGTCTAATTGGTTCACTAGGCGCTTTGACACATCAAAGGGCAACCTACAAAATTACTTTTGGAAACAACTCAATGAAGCTCAATATTTCGTACCTAAAATAGATCCCTACGAAATTCATTATACCATTATTCAGCAAATGCCTATTCGAGTTCGAGAAGCTTTAGTAACGATTGATTTTTCTAATGTAAACAAAATTTCGCAAGTTCTCTATCAATCAGATTTGATTTATATTAAAAGAACTAAAAATAAAATAGTGGTTGACGAAAATAACAAAGATCGTAAGATTAGTAATAATAAGAAAAATTTAGTAAAATTTGGAAGTATAGAATTAGATTATCAACAACTTAATGCGTGTTATTCATTACAATGAACGGGGGATCAGTCGATGAATTCATCATATTTACAATCGACTGGGATATCGAAATTGAGTATTCTTCCTCCTAACTTGCCTCATCTTAACAAAAAGTGTAATTTTGATTATGATTGTTCAAATCGCATTGTTTATTATCTTCGATTTATTGTTAAAAATTTTAATGTACCATTATCAGCTTTGATTGATACAGAAAGTCCAATAACGTGCATATCCGAACAGTTTTATAATTACATTGCATCACATGGTAAAGTAACAGCCTTTTTGGTCTCAGATATTGTGATTCAACCCGATATTGATAAAACTACAATGGTATTAAAAAAACAGGTTTCCTTACAAATTCAAATCGGTGATATTTGGGTAGCAACCTATTTCTTTGTAGTTCCGAAACTAGTAAGTCATATGATATTTGGTAAAGATTGGTGTTTGCGAAATGAAGTTCAGGTCGACTATAAACGATTTATGATATACATCGATGATGTTTCTGTTCCGCGATCGGTGGTCGCATTCCCTCGGGGTTCGTCCGAGAGAGTACGGGCCTCCATAAATAATAATACTGAATGCTTGCCGAATGATCGAGTTGCATCTAATTATGATGGTGGTGTCACTAGACCATTTGAGATGTGTGATCAAAATAATTCTTTCACTTCTTTGGTTCAAACTTCAAATATAAATTTAGAAAATACTGAAAATAAAGATGAGTTTCATACATCAGACGATCTGCAGACTCAGATGTGTGTGCCTGATGATAAGGATCAAAGTGATATGAATATGAAAAGTTCTTTTAACCCTAATATTTGCACATGTGATGATGTGAGTACACAGGTTATTTGCGCCAATAATGATGATATCTTTCTCGATGAAACTGAATTTAGTGATCTTTCACTTTTGTTTTCTACTACTAATGAGACTAGAGAGATTTTCCAACACTTACGTCCTATTGAAACCCAAAGTACCTCAGTATTGAAAGACTTTACATCAGCTGTGAGGAAGGACGGCAATCATGTTTTGGAAAATGTTTCTGATTTTAATGATTTGAATTTAAATTGTTTTGAGGATCTAAATCATCTAAAAACTTCATCAACGAAAATAGATTCGGTTGGTGATACTTTCTCGGACCGGAATCGAACGGGTGCACGTAAACTATCGCGGCTACTAGGCTCGTCGCAAGGGGATCGCGTTGATATCATACTCCAGTTTAAGAAATGTCATGATTCAAAAAATGTGGATAAAATTTTTTTTAAAAGGACCAAATTTATTTTGAATCATTTTCGAAATGTCGAAAGCGTTCCTAACTCGAAAAGTAAATTTGAACTTCAGGAATGTCTTGCCTCTTATGCTTATTACCGGTCTTTTAGCAATCGACATTCTTGCCTCTTTCGAAATTTAATAAAAGAAATTAGAAATCCTATTAGCATAACAACAGCATTGCACCGTTGATGACTGTTGTATGCAATGATTATCGGCAGAACTTTGTGCCGCCCAAGAACTTGAATGATCTTGAATCACACACTGAACAAGTAAAAGCTCCTGACAATCAAGCAGCATATTGTTGTCAAAATACGGCTGTTATCTGGCGCAAGGAGGAGAATACAGAAGAGAGAGGGGGGAGGGGGGGATTTGAAAGAAGATACTGACAATATTATCTGCTTCAAAAAATTTTGCGACAACCTCATAAAATCTGAGGAGGAATGTCCATCAATTACTGCCGAAGAGGTGAAAAAGGCACTTACAGGCACGCAGAACTTTTCCGATGCTGGACCAGATTGTATCAAGATCTTCTGGTAGAAGAAGTTTACTTCTACACATCAACATTTGGCCCGCATATTCACTTCAGAGTTAAAGTCGGAGACGCCCATTCCGCAGTGGCTGCTGTTAGGACGCACTATACCCCTAGCGCAAAAAAGACAACTTGTGTAACCCAGAGAATTACAGGCCAATATCTTGTTTCAACACACTGTATAAGATCTTTACAGCTGTCCTAAACAAAAGAATTGTTCGGCGAATTGAGCCTGTGTGGCGTGAGATGTACGAACAACGTGGATCGAAAAAAGGTTGTAGCAGGCTATCGAGAGAACCTACTAATTGACAGGTGTGTCTGTAAAGATGCTGCAGCCCATTAACGCGTCCTGTCAATGGCCTGGATAGACTACCGGAAAGATTTCGATTCAACCTCTCATAGACTTATCATCTGCCTGTTGGAAAGCTTGAAGGTGCATCCACACATAGCGAGATTGATGTCTCTTTGGAAAACTTGATTTACTATCTCAAATGGAAATTATCGTGTATGTATATAATTCTCTTGTATACCTCTGCAACGACACTATCATCGCTAGCATAAGGTCACTGATGTATTTTATATTGATGACCCCGTGTGGAAAAATTTCGTGGCAGTCTTGAATCATGCTAAAGCCAGTACAGTTTTTCTCAAGCCTGTCTATTCACGCAATACTAGCCTGGCGCTACACTGGTTCTGTCTAGTTTTGCTACGGGTTTGATTCAAACCTTTCTGCTGTCTAGTCCCAGTCTTGGCGCTATCTAGGAGTTCGTTACGAATTTGAATATATAAAGATTGTCCATATTTTAGCTAGTTTCTAGATAGAATCACGGTTTGGACTTAAACAAAAATTACAGTGGTGAATTCAGAAAATAATCATTTTTGAATAAAAGATTTAGGAAATTAAAATACACAATTGCACAAATGCTCAAGCAATAATTAACCGTACACTATTACATATTTAAGATAGTAAACAATAATTTTTGAAGGTGATCGAAATCATAATACAAGAACTGTATTCTTAAAAAAAATTTTGTTAAAGAATTTAAAAAAAAAATTTCTTTCATTTGAATTACATAGAAAAGTTATAGTAAAGTTATAATAAATTTATATTGAATTTATAATAATCTTAATATGTATAATGCTATGCATAATATTGATGATATTCCACAAAATCAAATATTATTATAAATGATTTATTTAATTTATTTTAGTTATTTATTTGATGCGTAAATGATAATTAAGCCTAACGTATTAATTATTTCAAATAATAAACAAGCATTGTTTCGTAGCCTAATCGCAAGTGAAATCATACAAACTTTATTTTTCTCAATGATTTATTCACACAGCAAGCACTTTTAATGTTTAGAAAATTGTTCATGTTT
This sequence comes from Andricus coriarius, assembly GCA_932066315.1. Lineage (NCBI taxonomy): Eukaryota > Metazoa > Arthropoda > Insecta > Hymenoptera > Cynipidae > Andricus > Andricus coriarius. The sequence continues at coordinate 2,449 of CAKNWT010092960.1, read as the reverse complement.
TATTGAAATAAATATTAGGAAGTAATGAATTGGAATTCATATCCGACAAAAATGAACAAAAATTTAACTTTTAGATGGCCGAGATGTTAAGGCGACGGGACGAAGTTACAAGAATATAATAGGAAATTACATCAGAAGTTCGACACCCGGCGTATATACAAGAGATTTGCGGAAATTCATTTCTTCATTTTTTTCTTTACAAAAACTTTTTTTATATTTTTAGTTAACTGCAAAATCTATATATTGGACTTTTATGGCATAAAAAATAATTATATGATTTAATTATTTATTATTTTTTATCAAACTAGCCGATCTGTCTAGAAACTAGTCGATCCGAGCGCTACATCCCAACTGGACAGTCAGCCTGTGGCGCGCCAATGTCGACTCAAGGCGGACTAGACAGAAACGGTACAGTGCCACGAATTTTTTCCACACGGGTCTGAAGATCTGTGCCTCTGGTAAAAGCTAACTTCAAGCTGCCATAAATATCGTCAAGAAGTACACAGGAGAGATTGGGATGGACTTTGGATTGAATAAATGTGCCAAAATTCATCTGAAGAAAGGAAAAATTGTTGGCGTTTTCAAGGACCCTGAGCTTGTGTATACAAGTGTTATTAGACATCTTAACACTGGAGAGACCTATACAAACCTGGGCGTGCCTCAAAGCCGCATTCAGGACGTAACATCAGTAAAGGAGTCTCTCCGAAGCAGATACAAGCATCTTCTTCGACAGATTTGATCTTCGAATCTGTCGGCGTTGAACAAGGTATCTGCGACTAGCATGCTTGCCGTCCCGGTTCTACTCTATTCGTTTGGGGTGGTTCAATGGACGAAGAACAAACTTAAGGCCCCTGATGTCGCTCCACGTAAGATCATGGATATGCATCATGAAAGCTTGCATATCAATTCGTCGGTTCCGCGATTATACATTTCACGCCGTCAAGGCGGACGCGGACTTCTGAATCTCCAGTGTCTTCATAACCAAATTGCTCTGAGTACAGCTTATATCTTTGCCAATGGCGGAGGTCCTCTCCTAAAATGGTCAGGAACTTCGAGATGATTGGTGTACGAGCGTTCCATTACAAAGCCGCGGACCGAGCGGCCGAGACCCTTGGCCTGAATTTTAACATCAGAAGTGAGGAGAGTGCATTAATCCATCTAGGTGCTTCACTTTTAAAAGCCGAAGTGACGAAAGCAGAGTTTGCAAAATTTCACCAAGAGCTACTCGACAAGAAAATGCACGGAAACTTTCACCTAAATGTAGAAAAACAGTCCTTGTCGAAGGAGCAAACTTTTGCTTTTCTTAGATCATCAGGGCTTAATTAAGGTACAAAGGGTTTTATTTTCGCATTCTAGGACGGTGTCATTTTCACCTTAGCATACCGTGACCGAATTTTATGTCAAGAAGTTCCAAGCGATAGGTGCAGAGCGTGTCATGCACACGCTGAGTACCTAGAACACATACTATCGGGGTGTCCCACCCACGCAGGAACGACGTATATCTACAGACATAATGCGTCCCTAAGAGTGCTTTATTACCATCTTTGTCGCTGTTACGATGTTGTCCGCGCCCTGCCCTGTCGACACAGAAAAAACTGTGAGGAAAAAATGTTGCAGGTAATGTGCGAAGTGGAATAACCGCTAGCCGGGTAACTGCGAGTGGAGTAAACTCAGCGTGGTGAATCGCAGATATCTCCGGCGGACTCCGCTAGAGGCAGCACGTTACTATTACCCTGTTTTAACGATTACCCGCAACACTTTTTACCTCCAGTTTGTTCTGTGGAACGCTCCAAGGGAGATAGAGTCAATTGTCCAAAACGAGAAGTGCCAAATTTTCTCGAACTACGATTTTCGGACAGCAGTCTCCCTTGCACACTCGAGGCCTGACATTGTTCTCCAAGACTTCACAAAAACGAACTATATTCGTGATCGAATTCTCGGCTCCGTCCGAATAGAACATCACTTCCAAGGAGAAAGAAGAGGAGGAAAGATATCAAGACCTTAAAAGGGAGCTGCAACGACTTAACCCAAAATATTCGGTACAAGCAATTGTCCTTGCGATAGGTGCTCTCGGACGTGCGAAACTATCACTGGTTCCTAACTTTAAAGCCATACCCGCGTGCCAAAAATATGCCAAGCTGTCATCCTCGGGTCGCTTCGTGTCCTCACGAAGGTTTCGCCAGCCAGTTGTTGTAAATAGTTCCTGTTTTGTCACGCCTTCGTGAACCCCCCATACCGCGCGCAGCACCTGACAAGCCTACCCGCGGCGCGGCGTCAATTCTCGGAAGCTGTAAATCCGGGACCGTTAAATTCGATTTCGACTCTATAAAATAAATAAAATTAATTCGCAGACTGAAACTGTGCGTGGTTACGGCTGAAATTTTGCAGCGATTCCGCTCAGAGCGGGTGCAATTTTTCAGATTAGCACCTGCTCCCAACGAAATCCTGC
>CAKNWT010092953.1:0-10323 GCA_932066315.1 Andricus coriarius | reverse complement strand
CATATAATTTTATTTATTGTATAACATAATTCTGCTAAAACAAACTAATTCTAGAGCAAAGTGCTCCTGTCACGTTCTTAATTTCGGTAATACAGATTCGTACCTTCAAAATGGCTGGAATATAGATCGCTCATGTATATCGCTAATGTATAATGTTTGTTATCGGCTAGAAATTCTAATTTTTAAAAAGGTTTATCAAGCTTAAAATTGACGGCAAATTGAAATGTTGCAATAGGGAAACTCATCATTCAAAATGGTCTAGAAGTTCGAAAGTTACAACAGAGATGAAATAAGAATTACTGAACCAGTACCTCTAGAAAGTATTCTATGGAACCGAGGTTCTGGTTGTTTAGATCTCACCTTAAGATCTAGGTCGCCCCATCCCCACATACGCTAGCCTGCAGCCCAAAAAATTCCCTAGTCTATAAGCTGATACAAAATCGCTGGTGTTAATGCCTCGATATTCCGAAGGTGGCTGATTTTTATAACGTCGTGTATCAGCTTTCTGATTCTTTTTTCTTTTTTATATTGAGTCAGCAGACCTAATTTGCTTCTTCCTTTGTTGACATCCATATCCGACCTGATTTTCCATCGTAGATCTCGTTCCCTTTCTGGGACAAAGACTGCATTTGTACTTGCAGTTCTACAGTGCTGTAGTTTTTACAGGATTTCGCTGTTTGTATGAAATAAAACGTTAATGTCCGGATGTAGTTCTATTTGTTCATGTACATGATCTTCATTCTCTCTTGAACCTATGCCATCAGTTTGAATCAACTCTTCGTTATCCACACCTTTCAAAAGGATTTCATTAATAGGAGGCTGTTGTTCTACTTCTGACTCTATTTCTCTATTTGTATGGCTAGTGCGGGTAATAAAGAAAGAAGAGATGATGATGTTCTCCTCGCACACTTTGCCCACTTTTATCTGCCATAAAATATAGGCGCATTACATCTGCGTTCATATGTTAAGTCCATTTTATTCGCTTTCTTTGTTGCTGAATCTCTGCTTCTGCTTCTGATTGTATTAGGCCATCTGCTTATGGAGGATATGGTGGTACTGAATCATCATGAGGCTACGCAGGAACATCAATAATACGATAATGTTATATTGTTTGACCGATCGCCGCTTGATCTTGCAGTGCAGCTTCCTCTAACTAGTGTTCATTGTTGACGTTCTTCCCCGCAGAATCGATCGCTTGTTTAATCTACAAAGTTCTTCCTTCTGAAAGAAGCATATTATCCCAGAAGTTCATAAGTTGAGCGACAAGGTCTCTTACTGCAACTTTCTGTATATGAAAATACTTTGCAGCGAACCTCATCCTAAAGTTCTATCCATTTTTGCGTTAAGATGAAAACTTCGCGCTTTTATCACAGGAACACATTAATTCTTTTTTCATTATTGTATTCCAGTTGATGCTCTCCCAACGAACTCCTGTTCATGTGGTAGGCTGCAAACCGTTATTGCTAGCCAAAGCAGCATCATCAGACACAGTTAATATTCCACTGTTTACCCTTTGTCGCTGTTTTTGTACAACAATGTGGCTGATAATAAAAAGGCATGTGTATTTTTTACTGTTGTGGGTGCGATATTATACGCGATAATGAAAGATTGTGTCTCCTGCTCGAGAATCGAAAACCAGAACTTTAGCGTGAACGCCCAACCGTCTGAGCCACCAAGGCTCATCATTTGATCATTTGGTCCCCATATGGGTTCCTATATAGGGCCTCATGTGGGGATTTTCAGTGAGGGATATCACATTTTGAATTGCCCTGTTGAAACATTTGAATTTTCATCCAGTTTTAAACTTATCTTACCTTAGACAACTTTTTAATTTTGTAGCGATTACCAACCGTTCGATAAATAGGGATATGTAGGCATCTCCATTAACAATTAGCTGTTATACTTAGAGGGGTACACATGCATGTTACCAAGAAAACTTAACGCGCACACTTCATTCAACTTCCGATCAATAGCCCGTCTTAAAAAAACTAATAAATGTCTCACTGTCGAAATAACAGTTAAAGTTTTTTCTCACTGTGAAAAGAATAACATTCGTACAGAATAAAAAAAAGGTGTCCGTAGAAAGTCTGGAGGTAGCAAAGACCTAGGTAACATCCACGCTGCCCGGTGACGCTGAAGCGAAAACATTAAAATCTCTGCACATAGCGTGCATCAAATATAATTAAACAGTCCCCTCGTTACCACATGAATTTGTTGCTTGAGGTTGTGTGAATGTAGAAGATCTTCCTCAATTTCATTGGCTTTACGATAATTCTTTGGGAAACGGGACTCATCTATGATTCCGCCAGGAGTGGGTGCTACTTGACGAAATGACACCCGATAAAATTACAACAAAACTATCGTTACACGTCTCACGATGTGGAATTTCACTTGGAAACTACATGCAAACTTATAAGCTGAAACCTGATAATAACTTAAATATAAAATGAATTTTTGTCGATCTCTTACGTCTTACAATATATTTGCAGTTTAAAATAAGGTTCAAATTTTCACATTGAGTTCCACGTAGTCAGATGATTTCACGTGTATTTCCACGTACTGGGTGGACACGGTAGGGCTTACATACATAGCTAAGTTGAATGCGACCCGAATTTTTCCAAAGCAGGGGAGAAGCCATTCCACAGGGGCATTTTTAAATTTCGCGGTTTTAAAGTTGCATTCGGATCGGCCTATCGGTCAACTCCGTGCATCTTCGGATCAAGTTTATCATTTTAGATTCAAATGCATACCAGTGTTGAAAACATAGGTTATGTTAAGTAGTAATTACAAACAATAAAAGTGTTTAATTAATAACGAAGTAAGACATGCGGACTGAGAATAAAATGTCATTTTTTCTCTATGGTAACAACTTTATGGAATGGCTTCAGAGTGACAAATACTATGAAATTATGATATTCGGCTTCCAGTGGGAAAAGAGTTAATTGTTTCTAACTCTTATTTGCGGCATAAAAAGGTATGTCATAAATACATAGGATAATATAAATTTCAAGTTTCCGCACGTGATATTTTATTGACTTTGTTCAAAACATGTCCGATCTATTTATGACATGCCTTTTTATGCCGCAAATAAGAGTTAGAAACAATTAACTCTTTGCCCAACTGGAAGCCGAATATCATAATTTCATAGTATTTGCCACTCTGCAGCCATTCCATAAAGTTGTTAGCATAGAGAAAAAATGACATTTTATTCTCAGTCCACATGTCTTACTTCGTTATCAATTAAACACTTTTATTATTTGTAATTACTACTTAACATAACCTATATTTTCAACACTGGTATCCATTTGAAGTTAAAATGATAAACTTGATCCGAAGATGCACGCAGTTGACCGATAGGCCGATCCGAACGCAACTTTAAAACCGCGAAATTTAAAAATGCCCCTGTGGAATGGCTTCTCCCCTGCTTTGGAAAAATTCGGGTGGCATTCAAGTTAGCCATGCATGTAAGCCCTACCGTGTCCACCCTGTATATTCCTACGCGTACTTTCAGCTTGAATTCTATGTCGATATTTAAACTTGGTAGGTGGTTTAGCGTGATGGACTGGTCAACTCTGAGGTCATGGAGCAACCTTTCCGAAATTCATCCACGCGTGACTCAGCATGTTACTCGCACGCGGCTATGATTATAAAGTTTCGAAAAAGTTTAGGCTTAGCACAACAACTAAATAAATAATAAAGATTTTTTTCGGCTTGTACATAAACACGAAACAAATAGTATATTATGCACCTAGGGGGAGAAAAAGTGCCTCTCCCCCTTGGTGCATACGATATTTTTTATAACAAATGGATGCTTTCAGATATTTCGCGAAATACAGTCATGACTTTAGTCCATATTAGATTTTGAATAAAGAAGCATCAAATGCATGTTAACTTATTACAAATTATCAGAAATTCAATGAAAAAACTGTCGGGAATTTTTGGTAATTTACGGTATCTTTAGAGGTGATTTATGGTAACTTGCCATAAATTTCCAAAAATTCAATTAAAAAATGTCTATAAATTTTCGGTCATTTATGTTAATTTCACAGGTCAATATCGTGACATACAATAAATTAACCAATATTCATTTTTTTTATTTCCATAAATTTCCGGAAATTTATGTAAATTTTCCATCATTTATGGAAATTTTACCGGTAAATATGAAAAATAACCAGAAATTACCCAATATTCATTTTTTTCAATTTTCATAAATTTCCGGAAATTTATGAAAATTTTCGGTCATTTATGGTCATTTTAACGGCAAATATGGTAAATTACCATAAATTACCCAAAATTCATTTTTTAACATTTCCATAAATTTCCGGTAATTTATGTAAATTTTCGGTAAGTTATGGTAATTTCACCGGTAAATATGGTAAAATACCATAATTTACACAATATTAATTTTTAAAAATTTCCAATAACTTCCGGAAATTTATGAAAAATTTTGGTCATTTATGGTAATTTTACCGATCAATGGGGTAAATTACCTAAAATTCATTTTTTTAAATTTCTATACATTTCCGGAAATTTATGGAAATTTTCGGTAATTTATGGAAATTTTCGGTAATTTATGGAAATTTTCGGTAATCTTTGGAAATTTTCGGTAATTTATGGTAATTTAACAAGTAAATATGGTAACCTACCTGAAATTACCCAAAAATTCATTTTAAAAAATTTCCATAAATTTCTGGAAATTAATGAAAATTTTCGGTAATTCAATGTGATTCGATCATTTATATATGGTAACTTTCCATAAAAAACCGCAAAATTCTATTATCTGCAACCAAAATTTCCTCACAGTTTTTACGGTGAATGGGCTGATAATAGTAAAATGCAAGCTCACAGACATATAATTTTCATTGTTCACCTCTGACGTCACTTTTCAGTCCCTAGGGAGTAAAAAGTAGAGCTTTAGCCCCGCTTCATAGGCATAATGAACTAAGCCTCTAAATCTTTTGGAGTCACTCAGTTCCATTCAAATATAGTTCCGATTCCGCGACATTTTCAATACTATTACGGTATGCATGAACGCTGATTTGAATTCGCTCTTGCTAATACTGAGTGCGAGTTAATGTAGTCAAACATTGTTATCTATTTAAATTCTGAACAGCATGCGCTTAATACTCTGGTAGCGCCTTAGCGTGCAGTTTACGCCACTCTCAGGATTATATATTTTTTTAATCAATACATTAAAAAATGGAATCAATTGACTCAGTTTATGATTCAAGTATTATTTTATAAAAAAAAACGTTAGAATATCGTCTGCGGTACAGACAATCCATGCTAAATACTTGACTAAGAAAAATTGAATTTTAAACCTAGATATTAAAGAATCCAATAGTATTGCCATACGAAAAAATCACGCGCGAGATCTAATAACTGTTCCTGTACAAGTTCCTCTACCTACCAGATTTTGTACAAGAAAGGTTACATGATCAGAAGAAGAAATTGAGACGCGAAATTGTCAGGAACATACAGAGCTCTACTGAAAAAGTCTACATAGTAAACTACATGGGCACCTATGTGGGAATCCATATGGGATCCTTTATGAATATCTGTCTCAAATTACGATCTAAGATAGGAATATAGGATAGGAAATAAGTAGTGTGCAGTAGTTTTATATAAAAGCTACAGCTATACAGTATTTTTGGGGAGTTTTTAGGATTGCCGACTATGCACTCAATACTTCTAAAACATATTTCATTAAAAAAAAGTTATACTCCCATGTGGGATTTTATGTAGGAGCAATTCATAAGTTTCCCTAACAATATTCATGAAAGAACCCATGTGGAAACTCACAAAATATTTCCCATCCTATGTAAAATCCCAATTTGAGACAGGAATTCAAAAAAGGATCCCATATGAGTTCCCATGTGGGTTCCCACATAGGTTTTTTTCTATGTAGTACTTTTTAGTAAGAACGAAAGAACCCTTACGAAAACTTCTACGTGCCCATTGACATTCTGAATGGCCGCAAAAGGTTCCTTTACGGATACTGGTAAAGGATCCAATATGGTGAATCAGCTCTAACGCAAGTTCTTATACACGATCCTGTACAGAGGAACCTGCATCAGAACAATCAAAGTTTGTAATCTATAGGGGTTCGTAAGAGGCTTAATTTTCGCCAGTTAATTGGGAGTTGTCAAAGATAAATAGCTGCTGGTAGTTGTAAGCGATATTCAATCACATTGAAGAACCGATACGTGAAAACCGAAAAGGACGCTTTAAAACTAGGCAAGAAGGCTTGAATACAGAAAAATCTCTTACACTTAATTCCATTATTTTCAAAGCCGTTTCGAAAGTTATTTCAATTCCAGTAAGAGACCCTGAAATTTAACTTAGAATTTTCTGATGTTTTTATTTATTGTATTTAAAACAATTATCAAATAGAAAGATTTAAAAATACCATATTTAATGTTTATACAATAATTTTTATACATACATAACATTTTATTTTTTAACCTTATTTGAGTATATGCCAGTCTTATGAAATACTCGCGGAAGGATATTTAAATGAATTGCATTTAGATATTTTTCTTTTGTCGTTAGTGGGCATCGCTATGGAGTAAATATCACGTATTCATTGCAGTACAGATTCTGAATTCATCTGTATTCAACCCAGCGCAAAAAAACTAATTGCGGCGAATTAACATATTTCAATTCGCCCGCATTCTGCTTTTTGATTCGCTGAAACGAATTAAGCTAGCGTATACCGCGAGACTAAAAACAGCGATCTCAAGTTTCTGACTCCAGAAGGCAACCACTGAGCTGCGAGACTCATTGATATATATTTACAACGGATTCTTTATGCCTACCGTGTTGGTTATACGGGAAGAATTCGATTGAATAAGCAAGTCTTAAACTGTATTCGCGCAGGCGAATTCAGGCAAATTGGAACCTGATTTAAAATCTGGCGAATCAAAATGACTCAAATGACACTGAAATGAATTCGTGCTGACGCAATCAAATGAATTAGGTCCCCTAAAAATTTGTCGCTGAATTGGGACGAATAGCATATTTGAAGATTATATTACTTTTTACGAAACCACAAACTGCTCCAATTCGAGAATGTCGCAAAGCATCATTCACGGGGGTTCTTGGCAAGTTTTTCTTAATTCGCACCAATTAGTTTCTTTTTACTGGGAAGCCTTTTTACCGAAAAGTTCCCATACATAATCCTTCGCGACCGTTTGATACGTCTCTGGGCATATACAGTTTTCGATAAATGTTCCTCATTCCTCTGCATGGCCCTGTAAAGCGTAGTTTGCTGAAATTTAAGGCGTAAATAGAATTACAATATATTTGATTTTACAAGAGTAAGTCCCCTCTGTCGGCCAGTTGATGAAGCTTGTAGAGAATGTCTATTCGTATCATATATGAACTGAGGAAAAATGATGATTATCAATCTTTTGTTACGGCCACGTACATAGCTTTTAATGTGTAGCTCCTATCATCCTAGGTGGCTGTCCTATAGTTAAGTATTAAAATTAGTGATACCGTTAGATACGAAACTGTCTCGTATCGTATCGAAAAATCTCGGGTTTCTCTCGTACCAGTATCGGTTTCCGAGACTCCTGTCTCGGTTTTGTCTCGTATCGGTTTGGTATCGGAGAACCGATATATCGCTCAGATTGTCTCGGGATTCTGTGACTAAACAGCCAGATGGTGGCTTCCTACGGAACAACGCAGTGGAAGGGGAACGGCGACGAGTTTCAACTACCTGAGTACCTAAAACCTTTCTTGTCATTTAAAGTTCTGCACGTTCAAATGAAAGAAATATATTTTCCCATTTCTATTATATCTAGAAATGTTGTTCAACTACAGATAAAAATATGCATTATAATTTTGTTGCGCTAACTACGAATATGATAGTGAAAATTGGCGCAAATTGGATTTTCATGCTGAAATCGTCAAAAACCATAAAAATACTGGTTTTTTGGGTTTAGCTCAGCTAATATTCCAGCGCTTTGTGGGGGACGGGAAGGCACCCTTGTGTCTTTTTACAAAAATAATGTAAGGTCTTATCCCTACACCTTTTCCAATGCCGCGTGGGGGGCGGGAAGGCACCCCTGTGACTGGACACAAAAATATTATAAGATCGTACCCCTACCCCTTTTCCAGCGCTTCGCGGGGGGCGAGAAAGCCATTTTCGGAAGTAAATCCCTAGATTAGAAAGAAATGAATAAAAAATGTTGTTCATTTGAACGTTAAGAATTCAAAGCACACATTTCCTTTTAGATTTTGAAGCTAAAAAACTTCTAAAATTCCTACACGTCTTTTAAATTAACTCGCATTTTTCTAAAAATTTTCGAAAAACTTTTAAAATTACAAAAACGGAATATGTGGGGTCTCAATATAAAAATACATTTTTTAATTATAGTAAAAGGGTGCAGCAGTACAGAACGGTTTAAACAACATAGGCATTTTTCGAAACAACGAAAAAATATCCTGTAAAATCAAAATAATCATTAATAGATAAGGCTGTGTATAGATGTTCGGTGCCGGGCGCTAGGTTGATATCCGGTAGATTGCTCTGATTGGTTACACGGCAGTGGGTGCGGTCTGCCGTACAACAGTTCTGCACCCGGCTGCGTGAATTCTTATTTTCTCAAGACATGCAAGATGCATAACCTCAAAGTGAAGTATATTATTTCGAAGAAGAATGTAAGTGTAACTTTTTTTACATGCTTGAATATGTAATTGTTTATTGAAAATGAGATATTTGGTGTTTGCGATCTTATCTTTTCTTCTAAATTTACTTTTAAATCATGTTTAATGACATTTAAAGATAGAAAGTGCATTTCGGACTTGGTAATTGTCATATTTGATATATTTTTCAAATAATGTTTATTTTATTTAGGGAAATGGAATATTAAATTAGTTTTTAAAAAAGTACTTCAAATCGAAGTTTATTCAATAAAGATATAATTCTACCATTTAACGAGTTTATCATCACAATTTCCTATGTTATTAAACATATAGAAATGTAACATCTTAAACTGATAAATGCACTGTAAACTAGAGGTCTCTACCAGTGTTATCATTTTAGAACCACTCGGGACTGTTTTTTCTGAGTCTTATTGTAATACGTGAAACTAGCCCTGAAATAATACTTTGTTTTTGCAGTGGTATTTAAATTCAGAGATGAAATCAAATTAAGAAATAATTGATATATGAATTCAACTAAAGTTGATCTTAATTTAAGAAATTGAGAAAATTGAGTGAGAAAAAATTAAAGACTGTTGACACTTCAAATATGTATTGGAAAAATGTCTAGAAGAGGGCATTCAAGGCGACGAAGATAGAGTTTTCCAGAATGATAAAAAAATAAATGATGGAACCCTAATGTGCGAATTAAAATATTCGAAAATTAATTCGAAATCAATTTTGTAGTAAGCAATTTTTTTCATCAATAGTTCAATACACAATTATTCATTGTACACAAATATAAAAGAACTTAGTTGGTGTTTCGATTTTCATTCGTTGTAGATAAGAATTATAATTTTAAGTTTCATATTTATCATTGACGCGGCTTATTTTGATCCTGGAAATATTCGCTACAATAAGTACAATTCATGGTAGTTTCAATAAAACAGAAGATTTTAAACAAGTCAAACCCATCAAAAACAAATAATTTATACACTTCTAAAATAATAACTGACTATAACTCTCACAAATAGAATGATATAAAAATTTTCTTAGGAACAAACTTATATTCTCCTTCCAAATTATATACTTCACTTTGAGGTTATGCCTCGCTTATACATCTCAAGAAAATAAGAAATATACTGAATCGAATGTCATACATGATGCTGCTGCCCGGCAGACCCCGCCCACTGCCATGTAACCAAGCGGAGCAATCTACCTGATACCAACATAGCGCCCGGCACCGTACATCTTTACACAGCCAAAAGATAAAGCAAATATATAATTCCGAACTAAAGTAGTGCTTAATTTCGGTGAAAACAGCTTTATTATTACGAAAATTTATCCACCTCAGATGAAGTGAATGTTGAAGTTGACAATCTCAAAGTGACACTAACCTAAAATTGGAGCAGGCTCGACTGCAGATTGCGATAAAAAATGTAACGTTTCAGTTAGAAATAAAACTGAAAAAATGCTCCCGAGATATGAACCTTGTGCATACGGGTAAATGAAGTTTGATGTCCAAAACTTCGCTAATTTCAAGAAAAACGATCGAGAATTTGGAAATTAAAATTTCACGGGTTTTCAAAATTAGCTTTGGATAGCTATAAAAATCGAATTTTCAATATTTTACCAAATCCTGTTATCACAGTATGACAGACATGTTTTGGCTAA
>CAKNWT010092945.1:0-15774 GCA_932066315.1 Andricus coriarius | reverse complement strand
TCGATTTCAAAGAATTTTAGAGGATTTCATGTAGTAGCGAAGTTCTTTCACGGATTTTTCTGGATATCAGGTAATTTTAAAAGAATGTCAAAGATTTGAAGGAATTTACCGAAATTTCAGGGGAATTCAAAATATTTGCAACGATTTTAGAGGATTTTAACGGATTGTAATGGCTTTTAAAAGATTGTTTGGATTTTAATATATTTTGTGGGATTCCAAAAGATTCGAAAAGATTCACATGTATTTGAAAGATTTCAATGAATTTTAAAGAGATTTCGAAGATATCAAGGGATCTAGTAAGATTTAAAAATATTTCACAGGTTTTAAAGGATTTTAAAGGATTTTTATGTATTGTCGGGGATTTTGAAAGGGTTCAAACAGAGTTGAAAGGATTTTAAGGGATTTTGAGAGATTTCAAAATATGTTACTGAACTTTAAATTTTTAAAAGGATTTCATGTGATATCGAAGTATTTTCACGAATTTTGTAGGATATCAGGAGATTTCGAAGATTTAAAGGGAATAAAGATATTTTCAAAGGTGCAAGGGATTTCTGAAGATTTTCAAAGATTTCAAAATATTTCAAGGGTTTTTAACGGATTTTAAGAGATGTACAGGGGTTTGAATGATTTCATCGGAATTTAAAAGATATAAAAAGATTCCAAAGTATTTCCACGGCTTTTAGAGGATTTCGTAATATTTCAAAAGATTAAACGAAATTACGATGAATTTTTGAATATTCTAATGAATTTTGAGGGATTTTAAGGAATTTGAATAACTTTTAAAAGAGTTGAATATGTTTTTAGGGATTTTAAGACATTCGGAAAGAGTCTTACTGATTTTAAAGATGTCAATGAATTCTAACGGGATTTTAAAGATTTTAAGTGATCTCGCAAAATTTGAAATACTTCGCGGAGTTTCAAGGATTTTAACCATTTTTTAGGAATTTTAATGGATTTCCACGGATTTCAAGGGATGATAAGGGATTTTCAAGTGATTTTAAAGATTTGAGGCTATTTCAAGGAATGGTTTAACTCCTTGACTTTATATTTATTGGACGTACGTAATATGTAATATTATATTATAAAAAAGAAATAATAGAAATAATGATATAACTTTTGTCGGATAGTGTAAAGAGTAATTTCAAAAGCCAAAATGTATGTTAATTAGCATATTTAAAAAAAAATGATTAGCTAAAAAGCTTTACGTAATTAATTTGAAGTAACTATGACTGTAGCTTATGATATAACACCTTCTCAATTTATTGATATGAGGGGGAGGGAAAAAATATTATGATGCTCTACAAAAAATGTCTACTTAGTTTCTTTCATAAGGAGAGAGAGCCAAGATTAACATTAAAATCCAAGATGTGGAATGTTCCACACGGTCCATTGCAATTGGCGATACCCCTGGATATGCCGGAGATTCATCTTCTTGTATTGAATTAATATATGTTGTTAAACGTTGTCCCACATAAGAAAAAAATGAAATTCATTTTATAAAACTTCAACTTGATATAGAACCATGAAATACCTGTCCCTCAAGAATCTCATCTGTCTTACTCAAACATGATCAATCCATCACCGAAAGATGGTCAAAGATCTTCTTGGAGGTCCTCACATTATTTCACATGCGTATAATCTTTCTCTCTCCATTTGATAAATTTAAACTTATGATAATATTTCCTCTTACATTTCCAAGGAATTTAGATAATTGATAATTGATAATTAGACTAGTACTCTTCTATTCTGTATCTTCAAAAAACGCTGTGATTTAATTAAAATAATTAGAAAAATAGAAAATCGCAAATATTGAGCTATTTTTTACAAACATTTCACACAAGGAGAAGATAACGGGATTGGTACCGCTGATCTTATCCTAATCTATATGGATGAAGAGTAGATATGTCAAGGCAGTCTGAGTGCCGGTCAGGACCATAGGCTATTCACGTGCTTTACTTGATTCCCGGTGCCAAATCCAATTGCAGAACAATACTCGGCCAGAGACATGTCCTCGTGCAGGTGTGACGGAATGTTCCTGCTTACTGAGCTATCTGGAGAATGTAGGCGTATTCCATTTGTTACGCACATATCGAGAAAACAGCCAGGTTGGCGACGGGCACTAATGAAAAAGAAAAACAAAACACACTCAATGTACTACTTAAGCTGTGCTATAAATCATTGAACTTTAAGTCAATGCAAATTCCTCATACAATTAATTGCACTTCCACAACCATACAGATTCGATTACAATCTTCAGCCGCTTATTTGTATCAGAGCTTTATACCCTCGTTTTATTTCAGGCGACTTGGCATCTTGTTTTTATATAAATTCTTAAGAATTTATTTAACATAAACAAAACCAATTTCCAAGCGGTTCGACGCTACGCGAATACACTACCTTTACCAAGTTTCTTATTGTGTTGAAGTTAGGAGGTACAGACTTTAGGTGACTTTCTGAATAAAAGGTCAAATTTTAAAGGGATCTTAAAATTGGTTCGTTAAACTATTTTATCACTTCACCCTTTCCTCTTATCACACCTACCATGTTCTCTGTATACCCTAATCACCCGCCTAACGCAACTGCACCCTCCCATCTTATCTCGCTCCTCATATTCCTCCATTTCTACCTTTTTATTACCAACCCGCTCAAAATACTCTAAAAATAAATAAAAATCAGTTCATGAAACCACTATTTTCTTTTCTATTCCTCTTCCACTCAGCCTCTACTCTTTATCACATCTATTTCCTCTTCCCCAATTCCTCATTCCCTCCTCTTACCGACCTCTATTTTCCCCCTGCCTTCACAATATCTCTATCATACCTCTTCAGCCCACGATTTATTTTAACATTTTCATTTTATCCCTTGTCTTCTAATACCCCTTCCAGCCTCTCATTATAATTCTTTCTTCTCTCCCTATTGTCCCTTCTTTCTTCGCCTTTCACCACTCTAAATTCTCTTTTCTCCTCTTCCGCTATTCTTAACTCCTTCCTCACTCCTCAAAATATCACCATCACAACTTTCTACACGTGGCCTCTTTCAACGTCCCTATCCTACCCCTTGTTTGTCCTTTTTTTCCTTTTCTTTACACTTTCCGCCCTATCACACTATCCCCATTACACTGCTGCTACCCACTATCCCTTCCAAGATTTCCATTCTATATCTCTTTCTATCTTGTCCTTTTAAAGCTCTCATTATATTTCCACATACGTTGCATCTTCACCTTTCCCCTCCTGTTCCACCAACCCAAATACTCTCTACCCCCTTTCGGGTTCTCAAACACAGCCCTCATCGCAATATAACGATCATAGGAGGCACTCAGAGGAAAAACGTGATAAGTCCTATGTTTTAACATAGGACTTATCACTTCCTTTTTCTATCGTCTCTTACCTTTCTTTCCACACTCTTATGATCTGCTTATGATACCTGTTCTACTTACGATCCCTAAAAAATTTCCATCCCACCCATATACGTCTTTTGTTATTTCAACCTCTAGTCCTATTTCATCACCTGTGCCCTTTCACCTTCTTCTCTCACCATCGCACTATCTTTCTTACCCTTCTTCTTCCAACATTCTATCTTCTGCCTTACCTCTCTGTCCCTCTGCCCCTTTTCACACACTTTGTTTCATTTCACACTTCACTTGCTGAATATCACCATTCTCTCCACTCACGCTCCCTTTCAACATCTCTACGCTGCCACCTTTTCTCTTCTTCTCTTTCGCTCTTTCCAAACTCGTTTTAATCACAATATCACTGTCACATATTTCAATTAACAATCCCTTCCAACGTCCCTATCCTCAACCTCATCTTTTCTCTTTATTTCCCCTCTCTCTCTTCTCTTTCCGCCTCCTCAAAATATCCCCATTACATCTCTTTCAGCCACGATCAATTTTCAACATTTCTATCGACTTGCCCCTTCCAACCTCTTATTATTTATCCTCACTGCGCCCCATTACCCTTTTCTCTTCCACCATCATGTCTTCTCTCAAAAATCATGACTGTGTCATAAAAATCTTGTTTGCAGTTTCTTCATTGTCAGACAGGTTATGATCAATCCGGACATAGGAGCCATTTAAAAACTACATCACGCTATTTTGAACACTTTTCCCACCCCTTCCCTTCATGTAAAGCTTGAACGCTCCACGATAAAGTCACATATGCGTGGACGAGACTTTCAAATGTCAAAAAACAATTTTTTGGAACATCCTAATATACAGCTGACTCTCACAAAGTGACTTTTTTCGCCAAGTACCTCTCTCTTCCATCAGGTAGTTGCACTTAATCACCAGCTAGCCTCACTTCGTTGGGCGATGAGGGGGGAAACAATTGACCAATTGCATGTGATTTGGTCCATTTTGGTCCTATTTTGTTAAGATCTTATAAAAAAATGATAATAATTATTATTTATTACAAAGATATTACAAAAATAAAGTTTTGTCGCACGATTTGGTGCCATTGTTTTTCCCGCAGCACTCGACGAAGTGAAGTTCGCTGTTGATGAAGTGAAAATTCCTAATAACCTTTAAACTCGGTGAGCGCCTTGAGCGTGGAATTAGATGCGTGTTTGCGAGACAATATTCAAATAATCCGCCAACGCGCCTCAGAGATATTTCCCGCCAAGCTTCAAGGGTGTGGATTAACTAAGTCCACGCTTAGTGAGGACCTCGGTCCCGAGCACCGGGCGCTTTGTAAGATTCTACTGTATCACACATTCCTTTTTCAAATAGTCAAAAAAATTGACATAACCCTCATAAAATAGCGAAAAAGTACATTTTTTAAGATTCTTTTAAATTTCAAAGGCGTTTAGGTAGGGTAATAGTACATTATGTAACAAAAGGCGAAAGGGGCAGATTTTTCCCGCGAGTGAGCAGTAATTACCCGAGGGAAAAATCTACTTTCGTCCCGTGTTGCATAATAGTATATTATGCTACATGGGAGGAACGCGCGTCCTCCCGAGAAGTATACGATACTTTTTTCCCGACTTAACTACAATAGCCGCGTATATCTAGCCCGATTTTCCGGGATAACCTCACCTATTCCTAACCAATCGGCACAGGCTCAGTTCCGCTTTATTACTCCCTAGGGAGTAATTAAGCTTCATTACTCCCTGAAGGGAGTAATGAAGCGTAACTGAGCATGCGTGACCGATTGGTCAGGAATAGGTAGGATTATACCCGCAAATCGGGCTGGATATACGGTTATTATAGTTAAGTCGGGAAAAAAGTATTTTATTCCACTCTCGACCGTGGCTACCTTGTGGTCCTGAAAAGCGGGTCCGACACATTTTTCTATAGCTTTGTTCGCGGCTCGAATTCTGATCAACTCAATTTTCTTAATTTTACTTTCGCGCTGCAAATTTTACTTTCGCTCCGCAAATTTCACTTTTGCCCTGCAAATTTTACTTTCGTCCCGCTAGTTTTACTTTCTCTACGCGAATTTTAATTTCGCCCCGCTAATTTTACTTTCGCCCCGCAAATTTTACTTTCGCCTCGCAAATGCGGTATAAGGGAAATATATACTACTTTCGCCCCTATTTTCAGGGGAAAAAGGTGGCCATTTCTGTCGAGTGTGGAATAAACAATATTTCGATGGCATTATTATACCTAAGATGCAGAGACGGAGAGCATTTTTTTAATGAAACTTTATGGGAGTGTTTTTGACTCCCAGAAGAAAGTTTTTGTCCCTATAGGTCCTAGTGTCTAATGTCTATCCCGCAGGTCAATAATGTACCTGCTCGTACTTTGACGAGGGGATAATAACTAGTCCGAGTATTTTAATTTACCATTAGAAAAGCATAACTTGTGAGTAGTAAGATTGTTGCTCAAGGAACAGAGTCATCAGAACGAGATGAGAAAGTGGCTTAAGGACATTCCGGTCGTGTGTAAGGAACGAATCTCTCCATGAAGTGACCGCAAGCGAACGATCGATCAGTATGGTGACACTAATTGCGGGAACATGCGTGTTCCACGTGTATTCCATAAGACTGAAACTGCTGGAACGGTCCGCGTGAGATTTATCGCTTATCGGCACTGTTCGCCGCGCTGATTGGTCGACGAGGAAGCATTTGGTTCGGCAAGACCACGTGTCTCCTCCTGGATTTACGATCAAACCCGGAGCGCATACAGCCGATTCGGCTTGGTGTGTAGCACCCCGAGAACCTTTTTTTGCGCAATTGTAGCATAAAAGCAATTATGCAATGCAGAAAAGAGACGAAGATTAAAAAAGGAAAAATTAAAAAGTGTCCGCGTGATATATGATGAGAGATTAGAGCAAGTTGACAAATACGTATATTTAGGTAGCCTATTCACTAGCGACGGAAAAATAGATGGGGAGTTAGATAGGCGCATTAATGAGGGTAAGAAGGCTATCGGTAGAGCAGGGTCCATTCTCAGAGATAAAAATAAATCAAAAGAAACTAAAATGACTGTATATAAAACCTTAATTGTACCACCTATACTATACGGTAGCGAGACATGGCCATGTCAAGAAAAGGACATGAGTAAACTTAACGTGATTGGTATGAAAGCTCTGCGCATAATATGCGGGAAAACACTGATGGACAAAGTCCGAAACGAGACGATCCTCAAAGAATGTGGTACGGAGGAGACACTAGTAAATATATGGGAAAGAAATCAGTTAAGGTGGTTCGGACATCTTGAAAGAATGAAAAATGAACGACTGACCAAACAGGTGTATAAAGGTGAAGTACATGGCACAAGGCCCAGAGGTAGACCGCCGAAAGCATGGATAGAGTCTGTAAATGAGACACTAATCCGAAGAGACATAAGAAGCCATAAAAACAGGAGAACTTGCATAACAAGATGCATGGACGTAGAGGAAGCAGGCCGAGAATGCCAGAACAGAAAAGTTTGGCGACAGATAGTTTATAAAAAGAATGTGAGTAGAGTGAATGACGCCTGAAACAAAGACCTTGGATACTAATGGGCCCAAGTGGGGAACCACACATAACAATTTTGTGAGGCTTTCCACGTGGGGTGATCGCTAGAGAGATTGATCAGCAACCTGGGTCGGAGCAGTGTTGCGGAATGAACGTGTTGTTTAAATAAACAACGCGAGCGCTCTAGATCAATCTAAAATATCTATACCTTACACCTATATACCTATCTACCCTATACCTATATACCCATCCACATACTACTATTTTCCAACCGAGCAATTCACGCCTACCCCGAAAGGGAAACGGCTTAATGGTATAATAATAATAATAATAATAATAATCAAGCTTTGGGTGTAATTTGTCTCCAAGAGGACGTAGGGGCCGTTCAAAAACTACGTCACGCTATTTTTAACACTTTTTCCACCCCTCCCCTCGTTCGTCGCAGATCATCAAACAAAGCTTAAATCTCCCAAGGTGACGTCACAAATACGAATACGCCTTCCCCTTTTGAGAATTTCATAAACGCCGAAACGAGCCGAAAACTAAACACAAAACATACAAATATAATATTTTAACAGGCTTCACATACCAGCATGCTCTCAGAAGAGGGTAAATGGTGTGATTTATCACGAAAATATCGAAATGATTTCATTTAAATACTCTCTAAATATGAATCAGATAAAAATTCAATGATTGAAATAGTATTTGGACATTTCACTGATTAATCAGTGATTCTGGACTTTTCACTAATCAATTCAGTAACACCAGAATAAATCATGCGAGACATAACCTCTGAGTTTTAAATTAAAGCGCTGTTGTTACTCTTTTACTTAAGTAGCAAAAATAATTTTTTTATGAAATAAATTTGTAAATTTTCGGTGAGGTTTTTTATCATTTAGAAGCATCAAATCTTTTCACATTATTTAATATTTGATCACATTTATGGGTTTTAAGTTTTCACTATGATTATTTCATTGAATCTACCAAAATCTTATTTTATTATGACTGCTAAATTAATGTGGTGCAGTGCTGCCAACTCTCAAGAGTGACCGGATTCTAGCTATTTGAGTCAGTGAGATTTCACTGACAATTAGTGACTTTTCACTGATTCAGATTTAGAGAGTAGATTTAATGCATAGGCACCAGATTGAATTCAATATGAAACGCTTATGACTGTATGTCTTAATATATTGCATTTTTAACAAAACAGTCGACTTTTTAATCAAGAAAGATTCAATTTCGACCACAAATAATTGAATGTATAAACTAATAGTTGAATCTTTAAGCCAAGAAGCCAAATTTATGAGAATAAAGTTGCATTTTGAACCAAGAACGACGCATTTTTAAACGAAAACTTTTCTACCAAAAAATATGAATCTTCAATCCAGAGGAACGGATTTTCTATCTAAAAAGGTGATTTTTCAACAAAATAATCAAATCTTCCGAAAAAGATGACAATTTAACAAAGTGTTTAAATTTTCAACAGTATATTTACATTTTCTATGAAATAATCAAATTTTTAACAACATTAAATTTTTTAAATAAAATAATAATTATCAACCAAACAGTTGCATTCACAACCAAATAGTTGAATTAAAAAAAATGAATTATCAACCAAACAGTTACATTTACAACCAAATAGTTGAATTTTCAAACAAATAATTTGATCTTTAACCTTCAAAGATGAATTTTTAACAATATTGATGAGTTGTTTTTTTTTAGAAGACAGTTAAATTTCCAATCCAAAAGGGCAAATTTTCTATCCAAAAAGACAAATGTTCAACAAAACAGTTAAATTTTCGACCAAAAAAGATGAATTTTCAACAAAATAGTTAAAGTCTTTAACAAAATAGTTATATTTTTAACAAAATAATTAAATTGTTAACAAAATAGTTAAATCTTTAACAATAGAAGTAAATTTTTACCAAAGAATTTCAAATTTTAACTAAGTAAATGAATTTCCAATCAAGAAACATTAATTCTTATCGAAAAATATAATAGCTAATATTTTAACCAAAACAAGATTTTAATTTCAAATAAAAAATAGTTCAATTTACCCAAACAAACAAACAATTTTCAGCAAAACAGTTGCATTGTTTAGGCATAAAGATGAATTTTCTACATAGCAACAAAATATTAATTAAACTAAAGGTGATCAATCCTCGAACAGAAACATGACTTTCATTCCAAAAGATAGATCTTAAACTAATAAAATGAAGTTTTAACAAAATATTTCAACTTTTAACCAAGTAGTTGAATTTTAAATCAAGAAACTTAATTTAAAAAAAAAAGAATTTACAACAATATAAATGAATTTCCACTAAAAAAATTCATTTGCAAACTAAAAAAGCGATTTTTCACAGAAATAGTTCAATCCTAGACCAAGTGAATAATTTTTTTACCAAGCATGAATTAAACTTTGAACTAAGTAGTTGACTTTTTAACCAAAAAAGACAAATTCTCAGTGAAAAATGTAATAGTTAAATTTTCAACTAAAACTGATTAATTTGCAGCGAAAAATAAATTAGTTGAATTTTTAGTTTTAAAAATTAATTTAAAAACAATACTTTCCAACAGCATAGTTAAATATTTAATCAAACAGTAGAATTCTTAACCAAAATAGGTAAATTCAATAATTTAAATTTTTTCAAACATTTCAAAAAATTTTTATTCACATTTATATTTTTCATGTTTGGTGTCACATTTTGCGTTAAGCCCTTACCCCCTGGCAGTGTGATGTAGTTTCTGAACAGTCCTTTAGAACGTAAGACAAAGTGAGTATATTTGTCTCTAATGAGCCGATTACACTGTTTTTTAGAAACATATTTCTCCCATTTGAAGTTGTTTCGTGCCATTTCGTCACCAAAATTGACTCTTTTGAGTTCACCTTTCTTTAAAAAAAAATTATTTTTGGAAACCTACTTCTCCTTAAGTCTTTTTGTGCAATTCTGTTACACAATTTTACTTTTTTTAAACTTATGTTTTTAAAGATTCTTTTCTGAATGTAATAAACAGAGACATTATGCCATAGGCATTTATGCCATTCTGTGAAGTTCCGTTTTTGGTCAACTATACAGAGACCTATACATTTTTGTCATACAAGAAAATTAGTAAAAAAGGGTCAGTACGCGAGTAATTTAATTACAGTATTATATTAACCGTTAAATGACTGCGAGTTTGACGTTTAAAAGAACCTTTATCTGAAAGGTAGACAATATTTTATAGCTACTTGAAAGATATCCAAGAACGAGAAATTTAACAAACGAAGTGAAACGCATAAATCCAGATTTTTCATATCTTCTGGACTCGGCGAGCCATTAGAGTTAAAAATCGCACAGGATGTGCGGACTTGTAGCTCGCAATTAATGGGATCGGATTGTAGCAGATACTAATCGTGAAATATAGACGAAGGAGGTGGTGGAAAATCGATAATCACTTTTGCCCTAGAAAAGAAGAAGAAAATAATAATTACTTTCAGAGTGACGTAATATCTTAATTAGAATCTCTCATTTCTAAGGTAAGGGATGATAAGTGGCCGTACAGAAACTACGTCACGATATTTCGAACACTTTTTCCACCCATCCCCTTCCTCGTCACAGATCATCACACAAAGCTTGATACCCCCAGGGTGACTTCACAAATATGAACCCCCTTTTGAGTCAAGACTTTTTCTTCGGTGTCATTTGATAAATGCTAACAATAAAACACCAAACATAAAAAACATATTATTTCAACTATCTTCACAGCTCAAAATTTCCAACTGACAAAGCAAGGGAAATAGGATGATTTCTCACGTATATAGGGGAATAATAGGGGAATACAATCTTTGTAAATCAATTTAATGTATAGGTACCATATTGAATTAAATATGTAACTTTTAAGACTTCAAGTCGAAACATATTGCATTTTCAACAAAATAGTTAAATCTTTAAACAAAAAGCTTTAATTTAATTCCAAACAAGATGCATTTTCAACAAAAGTGTTAAGTTTTCAAACTAAAAG
Organism: Andricus coriarius; assembly: GCA_932066315.1. Classification (NCBI taxonomy): domain Eukaryota; kingdom Metazoa; phylum Arthropoda; class Insecta; order Hymenoptera; family Cynipidae; genus Andricus; species Andricus coriarius. Next base: position 4,875 of record CAKNWT010092945.1, on the reverse strand, counting down.
GTTTGAATTTCAGTCATAAATAGTTGAATTTTCAATCGACAAGGACGAATTTTTAATATAAAAATGAAGTTTTCGACAATAAAGACGACTTTTTCACAAAATAGTTGAATTTCTAAACACATAGTTGAATTTTCAACCTACAAAGAGAAGTTTTCAACCAAATAGTTTAATTTAAAAAAAAAAAAATGATCAACCAAACAGTTGTATTCATAACTAATTTTCCATCTAAAAAGATGAATTTTTAACAAATATGTTAAATTTTTAACTACATATTTAAATTACAACTTACGAAGATGAATTTTCAAACAAATAGTTAAATATTCAACAACAACAAAAATAATAATAACCAAACATTTGCATTCACAATAAATAGTCAAACTTTTAAGCAAATAGGCATTATCAACCAAATAGTTTAATTTTAAAGAAAGAAAATACGAATTTCTTATGAGACTCTTTTAATTCAAAAGGATGCAGTTTCTATCCAAAAAGACCAATGTTCAACTATAATAATGAATCTTCAAGCAAAAAAATTGATTCCTAACAAAGGAGTTTAACTTTCAACCAAGCAGTTGAATTTTCAATTAAGAACGATTAATTCTCAACAAAAAATATAATAGTTGATATTTCAACCAAAAACCTATTTATATTTAAAATCAGCAAAAGTTAAATTCAAATAAGAAAGATGAATTTTCAACAAAAAATTTAATTGTTAAAATTTAAACTAAGAAATATTTTAATTTTGAATAAAAAACAGCTGGATTTAACTAAAAAAGACGAATTTACAAAAAAAAAGTTGAATCCTCAACCAAAACAGATTAATTTTTAACTAAGCAGTTGTATTTTCAACCAAAAAATATCAAATTTCTACCAAAATCGATTATTTTTTAAACCACAAAGAGACGAATTTTCAACAAAAGAATTGAATTTTAACCAAGAAAAATTTTGCAGTCAAGAGAGAAAAAAAATTTCAACCAAATGGTTGAATTTTCAAGCCAGAAAGGCAAATGCTCTACAATACAGTTAAATTGTCTACCCGAAAATGCGCATTTCCAACCAAAAAATTAATTTTCAATCAAGCAGTTGAATTTTAAACTAGAAACAATAAATTTTTAACCAAAAATGGAATTTATTGAGATTTCCAGTTAAAAAGATTGATTTTCAGCATTGAAAACGAATTTTAATTGTTAATTTACTTGTTAATTTCAATTAATTAAACTTCAAACTGATAAAATAAATTTTGAACAAAGTAATTTAACTTTCAACTAACTAGTTAAATTTCAATCAAGAAGATTAATTTTCTAGTTGAAAATTGAAAAGTTGAATGTTCAATTGAAAACGATAAAATTTCAGCCAAAATTGGATTATTCAAATTTTTAGTTATGAGAAAATTAATTTTTATCTTAAGTAGACTTTTCCCTTAAGAATAATTAAATTTTAATGAAAAATAGTTGGATTTTTTAATTGGGTTTTATTAACTTAGTTTTCATTTAGGCGAAAGAAATTAGAAAAAGGAGAAACAGGGGAAGTTTCTTGAAAATAAGGGACAAAAGAGAGATTTATAAAAAGGGAAAAATACTTGTAAAATAAAATCCCTAATTTAAATTTTGTTAAGGAGTTCAAAAAATTGTTATTTACATTTATATTTTCCATGTGTGACTTAAAATTCTGTTTTGACTCATAAGTTTGGTCCCTACGTCCCCCCCCCCCCCCTTTACGGCAGGCCCTTTTTGAGAAATCTTCATTTTTAATGTTTTAGTGGGGGTATTAATTTTTTTTCTCAAATCATTAAAAATTAAATGTTTATTTGTATAAACCTTTCAGTTTGGCATAAAAAAAGTATCTGAAAATTCAATGTAACATTCAAAAGGCTTTAAAATTTTTTAAACAAGTGCAGAACGACCGTTTTTTCTCAGCCTCATTCTCAGTACATCGCGCGCCTAAATAGCTAGAAGAAGAAGTAAAGTGCACAAAATTTCCTATAAAATGTCTAAAGTTATCGTGATCTCAAAATCACCCTTTTTATTGAAATTTATTAGACATTAAGTTTTTCGGAAATAGCTTGTGCTTTTTGTATTCCACGTGAACAAATGTGATTATAAGGAGAAAAGTACATACATTTTTCAGTAGAACTACAAAATATTGAATGCCCTATCTTTAATATTTCACAAAATATCGCCTCGAAAAGCGAGCCTTTTGACACGATCACTAGTCTACAAATTAAAAAGAAATGTTTGCACGTTTAGTGAGGCTTTATTTTTACCACGCATTTTGGCCTGCTAAACTTGAAAATTGCATTGGCAAGTTTTTTCATGCATTGGTTTTCGAAATTTCGTATGTTTATTTTCGTCTAAAACAATGACTTGGTTTTATATTTCGGTTCATTGCACCTGAACTACCAAATTGATCAGGGAAAATAACACTGATTTTCGTTGCAGCTTCAATGATCTATACCTTGATACCTTTTGCAATCAGATTGTTAATTTCTAACTCAAAATATGTTCCACAGAGTAAAGGTATCATAGATTTTTTTCCAAATTCAAATTTCGAGATCTAATCCACAAAACATTTTTTCAATGCGATTTTCAAGTTTACCAGGCCAAATTGAATTAGGAAAATATATCGGCACAAAATGTAGATAACGACTGTAAACTAGTGTAATTGATAACATTTTTGCTAAAAGGTAGTTTTAAATGTGTTTAGTGAAATATTAAAAATAGGATATTCAGTATTTTGTAGTTTTGCTGGAAAATGTATGTACTTTTATTCTTATAAACATTTTTTCTCAGGTAGAATACAACAGACACAAGTTATTTCCGAGAAAATTAATGTTTAATAAAATTAAATAAAAAGGATTATTTTCAGGACACGACAAATTTAGACTTATCAGTGCTAGAGCATTGACTTTTTTATGTCTTCGACAAATTTAGTCTTCTTAAACTACTATAATTGCGACTTTTATCTATAACGAACAGAACATGAGATATTACACGTAAAATAAAATAAAATCCTTTTTTTCGGCCAATTTTTCAATGAAAAATCCCTTTCGGAAGTCATATTTTCTAAACTATTCAAGATAAAACATTAATTTTATAGGGTATTTTGTGCTCGTTAATTCGTGTTCAGAATATTTAGGCATGCAATGTAGTGGAAAGCAGCAATTAAGAATAAACATACTTTTTGCACCTCTTTCAACAGATGTTAAAGCCTTCTGAATGTTACATGATGTTCAATCATTTGAGGCTTTTTTCATGCCAAACTAAAGGGTTTATGCCAATAAAAATTAAATTTCTAATGATCATCTCCAAAGCATATAATGAAAAAAAACTAGGATAGGCAGCAGTGTTGGATGAGCTACTTTTCTTGAGTAAATAGTTGCAGTTACTAAAGTCGGAGTCAAATGTCGAGGCTCCTCACTTCTTTTGATTGCAAGTCGCACAAAAAAAATCTCAGAATTTTCTAATAAAAAGTATCTGAAAGCTTAAGGTCTTCCAAATTTAATGATGTAATCACTTTGATCCTAAAAAAATGTTGTCAATAGTTAAAGGGTAAAACATCCCAAAAAATAGGGGTTCTCGGCCTCCTTTTTCAAGAGTCCACTTTTAACTGTTCCCGGAGAGAGGGCGACGTTAGGAAAAATCTGAAAAAAATCACAGATATTCTTTAAACATTCTTTGATGTAATGCACTTTTAAAACTTCTGAAATATTCAATAATTTACTTTTTAGGGTAATTTATTTACAAAAATTTTATCTTGAGAACGAATGAAGATATGACGCCAAGTAATGGCTCCAAATGTGCAGTTTTGTAATGCAAGTGCAGTGCAATAATCAAGTTTATCATAAAATAATTCTTACGCTAGAAATATCATTTTGGATATTTCTGACTTTTTTATTATTATTTTTTTTATTTCTCAATATTTCAGAATTTTGGAAAATGTATTGCAGTAAAGAATGTTTAAAGAATATCTCTCAATTTTTTCAGATTTTTCCTAACGTCGCCGTCTTCCTGGGAACAGGTAATCAATAGAAGTGAGGGCCCTTGATATTGGGCCCCGATTTTAGATGAAGTAACTTCAAGTTACCTATAAAGTAGCTTTTCTTCACTTTCTTAATTTTATAATTTAAAAATCAAAATAATTAAGATGGTAATTAAAAAAAAAATTCAATTTAAAACGAATTAGGCACTAGTTAAAGTAAACAAAAAATACACAATATATTGCAGGAATTCAACAAAAATATATATCTATATTTAGAATAAAATTCTAATTGAGTGATAGATGTCACTCAGAATATCCTGCCCATGATACCAGATTCTGAACGGGTTTTGTTTTTCTGCATTGTTCGACAGGATAACCAAAATTATATGTTTCGTTGACTTCACTTTCATCGGCTATTAATATTGATTTTTCATGTTGAGTTTCAAATTAAAATCACGACTCACGTATAAGATTCTAGCAATTCTATTCCTTTGTTTCACGATACTATGCAAATCATAACTTTCAACTGATAAAATAGTAGAAAATACTATTTGCATAACCGTAAAAAAGAATGCTTTTAATTTAAATTGAATTTGAAACGCTTTAAATTGTAAATAAATAAATAATTGAATTTGAAATCAAAATGGATGATTTTCTACCAAGAATAAAATGAATTTTTAATAAAATAGTTTAGCGTTCAACTAAGTAGCTAAATTTTCAACGAGAAAAACAACTTTCGACCAAAAACAGCACTTTTAAACAAAAGAGATGAATTTCAACCCCGAAAATATGAATTTTCAACAAAAATATTGGCTTTCTTTCCACCACTTAGTTGAACTTTCTGATAAAATTATTGAAGTTTGGAAAAAATACTGTTTTAATTTGAAATCGAACACAGCT